>VYZR01008319.1:4929-27303 GCA_013400675.1 Oxylabes madagascariensis
GGAAGGGGAAAACAGTTGCAATCTTTTGTTCTGAAGATTTTACATGTTAGAAATGGCCGTGTAGAATTCAGGCAAGCTGTGAGGCAGGATGTGGATCCAGAGAGGCTGATCCACAGTCATGGCCCCCTAACTGTTGAAGATTTGTGTTCTCCCTCGTGTCTGTGCCTTCTGATCTTGTCCAAGGCCCAACCAATTTTTTATTTGTTAGAGTGGTTGTTGTCATTCTGGTTTGAGGAGCACTCCTGCGATAGTTTGTTCTGACTGCTGCACTCTACTGAAGAGGAAGGAACAGAAGCCTGTCACATTCTGAATGAAGGCTCCACTAATGAAAAGAGATCTGCACCTCTCTTTTGCTTAGAAAAGAAAAAACAATCCATGTTTTTNTTTGATTAGAGCAGTTAATTGAGCAAAAATTTTAAATTTTTTGCACTTGGGCTGCTTGTGTAAGAATGCATCTAACTGAGGGTTGTGGGTCCCAAATGAGATCAGATTAACTTTGTGTGGTCTTCACAAATAATTGTGGAAAAAGTGAGGTGTGTCAGAAAGAGAACTGTACCAGCTAATGTGCATCACTTAAGGTAGCTGCCAGGAAACACTGCACAGNTGTTTTTGGAAGGAGGTACTTGCTCATCTTACCATGTCTCACTGGATCGGACCCCTTAAAGGAGGAAGAATACTTAGTTTTAAGGATTGTGATGCATTCAGTATCAGATAGGTGCATAGCTGCTGGTCCCAAGTCCCAATTACTTCTGAGACAGGTAAAGCTGTGGGGCCCTTCAGAGGTTGTGTGTCTGCNTGAGATGAGATTATTCAGTCATAAATTTTCTTTTGGTGCCCACACCTTTTTTGTCAGAAATTAGCAGATCATTCCAATTCTTTCTAATAGAGATGAAGGAGGGGGTGATGGTGGTCTAAGACTATGGTGTAGCGAAGTTGTCTCTACTCTGTCATCANTGATGCATTCAGTATCAGATAGGTGCATAGCTGCTGGTCCCAAGTCCCAATTACTTCTGAGACAGGTAAAGCTGTGGGGCCCTTCAGAGGTTGTGTGTCTGCTCAGATTTCCAAGGCTCGTATCAGTATCTGGGTTTTGCCTCAGTCTTTTCTAGCACTTGAGCCTTTCCATGGCTCTAAAGTTTGATTTAGTGTAAGAAGATGGTTGATGGGAAGGCACTTTGGAAATACGCATTCAGTAGGGATTGCACTGAACAGTGGATTTTCTTCAAACAATCACGACTGTTTGGAAGGACTTGTTGATTGCCATTGTTTCTTTATTTTTAGAATCTCAGCACCAGTGAAGGTGTCAGTAAGGAGATGCATCACCTTCAGCGCATGTTCTTGCAGAATTGCTGGGAAATTCCTACTTATGGAGCAGCTTTTTTCACAGGACAGATATTCACCAAAGCAAGTTCAAGTAGCCATAAAGTCATCAAAGTGTACGTAGGAGTAAATGTCAAAGGGCTGCACCTCCTCAACATGGAAACAAAGGTCAGCTTAAGTGAACTGCCAGGGATAACTATAAAACTTAATTCTCTTCTCTTAAAATCTTTGTACTAGAGGTAATTTCACATCCAACTGTTTAGTTAAACTTGACTGAAAATTTCCGAGATTTTAAGGTCTTTTTAAGTCACTAACAAAGTCTTGTATTTTTTCACTTTACTACTTTATGAACTACAACTGCATTGTGCAACGTAGTGGTTTAACTCTGAATCCTGTCTTTGTGAATGAAGGGAAGTTCAGTTTGCAAGTATGGAGAATATTTTCTGAGTGACAGTTTCCTACGTTTGATCATAGGCTTTACTCCTCAGCCTAAAGTACGGTTGCTTTATGTGGCAGTTGGGAGATGGAGATACGTGTTTTCAAATCCACAGTCTGGAAAACAAAATGAGCTTTATTGTGCATACCAAACAGGTAAGCCCTGTTATCATTTTGCATCCTTTACACTCAATTATGTTTTTCCCAAATTAGATACACAAGGCTCTTTTCTCTTGAGATTGACCACCCTTGCACAGTATAAAAGAAGCCTAAGCCCAGCCCCCGCAAATATTTAAAACTTTATTATTAATATTTCAGAATGTTTGCTTGTTTTCTTAGCATGTGAAGCCTTCAGAATTCAAAATACATAAAATGCATCTATAATCATTAGGATAAACCTTTTGTTTAATTGAAATTGTTTCTTGCATATGCCCAATCCCTCATTCTCTTAGATTTATTCCAAATATAATGAGATTCAGAGAGCTGGAGCCAGTAACTTTGTGATCGAAAGTAATGGAGTTTGAGATTGGATGAAGCTGAGAATTGGTTCTGTCATGTACTTGATTGTCATAGTTCTGCAGTGCTGATAGAATTTAATTGCATCCCTTTACATAGGCAGGACTTGTTGTAAAACTCCTGATGAAATTAAATGGCCAGCTAATGCCAACTGAAAGAAACGAGTGATGGAAATGAACAATAGTTACGAGATGGCATCTGATGGCTGAGCAAAAAACAACTTGTTCCTCCGTGTAACAGGACTTCCATGTACATGAATTTTACACAATAGAAAAGTCAATTTGTACAGTTTTTTTAACTTTGTACAGAAGCTGCATGGTTTATTTTTTTAAAAAAACTATACAACATATCTATTATTTTTATAAATATTTTTGTGTTTCATATATTAACTATTGTAGGGCTTGAGCTTAACCAATAAAGCTGATAAAATCTAAATGGTTTACCAAGTTTGATGAGCATGAATCCAGTAAAGTTTTTGTTCCCAGAGAAATATGGGACTATGAGTACCATTAAGCAAGTCTCAGCTGCTTAATGCTCAAGTTATTTACCTTTCGTGTCATTGCGTGGAACATCAAGGAGGTGGTATATGTTGCAGTATTTTGTAGACACCCTGTATTTTTAAGATAATATTGAGAAATATGCTTAAAAGACCAGTTATTCCAGTTAGACCTTTGAGCAACTACTTTTGATAAACTCTTGTTTTTTATTTGGTTTCTGATGAACATTTTAGCTCGCTTTGTTTTTACTCTAAACTTTCTCATACTTTGTATTCATATTTATTCTAAAATACTGCATGAGGATACCAAAAGGGAAATACTTTAAATCATTCAGAAGCCATATTGAATGTTTAGCATGCTTGTTTTGTAAAATCGATTTTTACTTTTGCTGTGCAATATAAAATATATGTATGGAGGAGAGGGAGACAGGGATTTACAGATGAACCTTACTCAGAGGACTTCAGAAAGTTTTATAAATCCTACCCTGGATTACAACACATAAGCAGTAACAAAAGCTCATACAGGAGGTACTAAGTTATTTCTCTTAAATTAATTTCCCTACTGATTAATTCAGTTTCTTCAGGCTAAGAGCAGTGCAGGATGCAGGAATGAAGATGATAAAGAAGTCAGATACAGTTTGTAAGCATTCTGCCTGCTCTTTGTAGAGTCAGGGCTGGGGCTCAACAAGTTGGGTCCCAAATATAAGGTGGGATCCTATGCAGTCTGAAACATATCTTTGTACATTAAAATAGTATCTGTAACACAAATCTTTGAAGTTTCTGGTTGTATTTCAGGGTTTTAAGTGCACTTGACTACTTCTTCCGTGTAAACTGCATGCTAAAACAGTGTGCAATATTTTGTAAAAAAAAAGCTTTTATAAAAAAATAAAAATTAGCACTTGCCTCTAAGTTTTCAAATAAAAGCTAAAATGAATGTGAAGAACTGTGCTGTTGTATAGTAACTTAACTCATACCTTACTAGTAACTGCAGTTTAAGAAATTAAAGTAGTAAGCTGTTAAAAACCTGAACAGGAGACTTGTGTTTTGTATTCTTCTTAGCAAGCTGTACTTTTCTACTTAAAATTCACAGATCTAAATAACAGTAAATTTTCATGGATTGTTATGCTTTATTTAAGGTAAATAATGCAACAGTCATGTCCTTCATCATGCATCCCTGCTATCACTTGGCACTGGTATCAGAAATACATTTCTCTACATAGCACTTTCTAAAGAAAACTAGAGAAGAATGTTAGGAAGGTGTGTCAGTTGCCTATATAACTGTACTATCAATATGCCTTATTGCTGTGTAGTCCTTTCTGCTAAATTCTTATTCATTACTACCTAATAAATTGTTTGTAACAAGTCATATTTGGTGTTTCTATTTTTTGTAGCCAGCATGAAGGTGCCATCAAATGTTACACCAAGCAGGTGTTATTAGCAAAGAGCAGTAGTTTGTAACAGGCTCATCTTTGTTAGGTATGGAAGAAGAGCATCAGAGAGGACCAGAGGGAGAGTCCCATGATGCCTCTAAATTAAGGTAGTGCACCTTGAAAACTGCTCAGGAATTTACCACGTAAATGGGAAACTGTTCATTGTGGCAAGGCAGAGATTTGCAGATGTTGCACATCAGTGCAGCCACTGAGCAGCAAGAGCCCAACTCCGCAGTCCCCAGAGGCTTCTGGCACCTGGGTACATAGGAACTGCCCTGCTGGGCCAAGGCAGGTGTGTGCTCTCCTTTATCTGGAAGTGAGGAAACGAAAAATGGGAACAGGGAGAAATCCAACACCACTGAGACATTAGTAACAACCCTCATATCACTACCAAACGAAAAATGAAAATGAGCTGCAAGATGGGCAAAGCTGACGCTTGTGCCTTTGTAAACGTGATATGCCCAGCTCACCACCTATAGTCCATGTAACAAGCACTTTCTTAAAAAGCAAGAACCTGTACAGCTGCCAAAAGCAAAGATTTGAATAGAACACTCAGCCAGGCCCTGTATGGCAAAAGAGTAACTGAGAACTTAAAACTGAAAAACAGACATGATTTTACCAAGTGGAATAACTGACCCCCCTGACCCCAGTGAGCAGCTTGTTCAAGAGGGAAGCCTTGGTCCTGGGGCGATGTCCTGCTGCTGCTGCTTGGCACAGGGTACAATTGCTCCAGGGAGGTGAGGGTTTCCCAACTGTTGCCAGCTTGCAGCTGGATGCAGTTAAACTGGCTGTTGACTGAAAAAAGAAATACAGGTTCAACAGAAACAACATACATGGTTGCAAAATCTCTGCTTCACCTTAATTGTTATTACTATAGGGTAAAGATTTAAAAATAACTATAAACAGTATTAAATTACTGTTCTATATAAATTTAAATATAATTAGTAATTACAAATGAAAATGAGTATATGAAATAAATGAGAATGAAATAAATGAAAAAATGAAATAAAACCTTTCATATAGAGGTAATGAATCTGGAAATCCTCTCCCTTGGAAGAAATAGACTGACACTATTCCACCAAAAATGTCCTTACTTCTTAAATTGACAGAGCAGAATGTCAGTAACAACCAGCGATAGCTCTCATGTCCCCCAAAAGAATTGTTGAGGCTTGTAAATACAAAGGAACCCTTTCTCAATCACTACAGCACTGAATGAATTTCCTTTGGCACTGAAAAGTGTTGAAACTCCAGAGCTTGCAGGCAACAAATTGAAAACTTTACTGGATCCCAGAGCTGACATGAAGAGTTTGAAGGTACTCAACATTTTGATTCCACGCACATCTCAGCATTCACAATCGTTCTCTGCTACCTCCACTCATCTAGTAATACTCAGCACCTTGATACAGGGTTTAGGTTTACCAGATGTTTTAAATGTTTTAGATGTTTTAAATGTGTTTTAAATTACACACTTTAAAAAAGTACAAAAATATTCATACAGTAACAAGCTTATGCTTTTGCCTGTGCATCTTTTCCAGTTGACAAAACTGGAAAAAAGTACTCGGAACTGATGACAACAAGTAGTTTATTTCAGATGAAGTAGGGAATTTAGGGGAATTTAGGTTTCTGAACTTTGCAAAAATTTATTGAGAAGCATTACAGATAATCTTTGCAACTGTACCCTGTTGAAATGTCTCATGCGATGTAATTATCAACCCGGCTTCCTGCTAGTATTCCCAGATTTACACATTTAAACTTTAGAAACTGACTGGACTCACCGGATGAACAAATACTGCCTTTAAAAGACCTACCCAAACCAGAATTTCCCGGAAATGCATTAAGATACTTTCCTGTCAAATTAAAAAATTATGTGGACAACAAGCTGCCCTCGGCTGTGATGAGCTCTCTCTTTCCAAATGCAGCTTTCTGCACTATTTGATCTTAAACCCTTAGGTCTCAGTGGAAACTAATTTCAAAACCGGTATTTTTTGACACTAAACATTTGGAGCATCTGGAATTGATATACAAATAAGCTGTCCTCGCTTTCCGCGTGCTGTGTAGCCTTACAAATCAGCGCCCTCGGCTGTCAGCGGGCAGTGATGCCCGAGGGACGGCTCACCGTCCTAAGCCTCATTTCCCGGAGAACCGCGTTGTCCGGGCGTTCGAAGGTCCCCAGCATTTCAAACATCCCAGCAGTGCATACACCCCAGTGTTTCAAACACCCCAGCGTTTCAAACACCCGGGCGCCGGGCGCCGCCGCCGCCGCTGATGCCGAGCCCTGAGGGGCCGAGCCCTGAGGGGCCGGGCCCGGCCCCGCCCGNAGCGGCGTTTCCATCAGCCTCCCCACGGGCGGCCTCTGGGGCAGCGGGCCGGGGTCGCCCTCGCCGGCCTGCTTGGTACCGTGGGAGGCAGAGGCGCTCCGGGCTTGCGGAGCCCAGGGCGGTCCCGGTGCTGTTTCATCAATGGAGCTTAAAAGAAGGTGCCGGCGGCTCACGTACGAAACGGAGTGCTAACCTGAAGTTGCTTTTAAGGGGCTGTTTAATAAAATACAGGCCTGTTTCGTTTCTGACTGCCTTCTTCTCAGTTGCAGTGTCTTCACATTCAGAGGCAGTATAGGAAGAATCTTGATAATATTCACTTTATTTTAGCCCTTGCTGCTTTTAAATGTAGTTCTAGCTGGACTATTGACTATGTTTTTAAAGTAGGCCTTTTCACGAAAGAGTTTAAACAAACATGTTTAAAACTTCCTCTGTGGTTAGTTTTTGTGTAAATGGACATGATTTTATTACTTTTGGGCACTGGCACGTGCCAGGAAAGTGGTCAGAGCACCAAGCCTGGCAGAGTTCAAGAAGCGTTTGGACAGCTCTGTCAGGCACATGCTGTCACCCTTGGGGATGGTCCTGTGCAAGGCCAGGAGTTGGACTTTGATCCTTGTGGGTCCCTTCCAGCTCAGGATATTCTATTAGTTCATGATTCTGTGATAATCTCTGAAGAAAATTCAGTAATTCTTTTTCTCTTTCTTCTACAGAACTACCCACCTTTTATTCCATCAGGCATCCCTTTTCTTGGTCATGCAATTGCATTTGGAAAAAGTCCCATTGAATTTTTGGAAAATGCTTATGACAAGGTATGTTTTCCCACATGACTGGCTGAGCATAAATGAAAATATATTGTGTATCTATTAGGTTCTCTGTCTGAGGCCTGTTTAAAATCAGTTTGTTCTCATTTACCACCTCGAATATGGAATGGAGTGTGCACAGTAGGCTCTGTGATCTTCAGATCTCTTCATGTAGCAGTAGTGTTTTCTAAGCTCTTGTGATTCACATATCATAAATATGCTAGTACATTTGGGTAATACTCATAGCTGAATCACAAGTTAATTGAAAAGCCATTTTCATGAAGTTATTTCTTGCTGTAATTGGTAACTTTTAATCAAATTCTTTACCAATCTATGACCAGGTTGGAATGTAACTGACCACCTCTGTGGGCAACTTGATGAATTTTAAGGCCTCTCTAGTGTTAAAAGAGCCGGTGTATAAAACCTCAGTAGTTTTTATACTGTAATAGCCTAGAAGAAATTAACTAAATCAATAGAGCCTTAATTCCAATTAAATTAGATTTATCAAGCTGTTTCACATTGTCTAAAACTATCTAGAGTTATAAGCTTAAATCTTACTTTGGTCAGCTTAGAGAAGACCAAATTGGTGCATGAAGGTCTGCTGGTGATAACTTCAAAATCTTATTTGCCCCTAAATATCTATGCATAATTCCAAAGCCAGAATTTTTCGAGACAGTGTTTGCAGGTTACTGGGGTCAATATGTGCCTCAGTCTCTCTGCTGTTTTTTTTAGTGTGACTGATCTTTCATTTATGTTTTCTAAAATGAATGGTTTTAAAATGTGTACATTCACATGTGTTCATTATAACATTAGATATCACTAGTATGTACATTGAGAATGAATTTAAATGTGGTTTAAAATATAATTATCTTTAATAAATGTCTGGATACTTTTCAGGAGAAAAAGTAATTTATGAAAGACTGTACAGAGAGATAGGGATTTAATGATTTTTGTTCTTATTTCAAAGAATTTGTTTTTTTGTTTATTCTCTCTCTTAGTATGGACCTGTGTTCAGTTTCACTATGGTTGGCAAGACGTTCACATACTTACTGGGTAGTGATGCAGCTGCTCTGCTCTTCAATAGTAAAAACGAAGATTTGAATGCAGAGGATGTGTACTCTCGGTTAACCACGCCGGTCTTTGGCAGGGGAGTTGCCTATGACGTCCCTAATGCGGTTTGTATCTTAAATATCAGATGAGTAGAAAAGCAGTGCAATTTGAATGCTGAGTAGGCAGCCCTGAGCTCTTGGCTCTGTGTGATGGGGTTGTGTTCATAGGCACTGTGGCATATTGCAGTAGGTGGATAGTCTCATCTGGATAATCAAGACTGAGCATGTTCAGGTTGTTTTCTTTACCACCTGGCCATTTGTCACTCTGGATGTGTTCTTTTGTTCCTGAAACCATCTTACCTCACCATAGAGGAAAATCTAGTGCGTCACTTTTTTCTTCCCTTGCGGCATGCTACTGACTGCACCTCACTTTTCCCTTCCAAGCAACTTCAGGTCTTTCTTCTGAGAAAACCCTAAGAGTGTAACTTTATATTTATGCCATGCCAAATCTAGACATGGGAGTAATAATTTAACAGTTAGAACCACAAGGTTTGTTTTGCTCAGACAGAAATCATTCTGTGTATGTTTGCAGAATATAGTCTGCATGGGAGCATGGGGGCTGTGTCATGTGACATTGTATCTGAGCTAAGCATCGGCTGCTTTCTTGTTTGTGAGGGTGGCCTGTCGTGTCAGACTCTCAAACTGCAGAAGCCAACTTTTCTGTGGGCACACTTGCTCCACTGGCACTTGTGCATGTTGTAGAGCGGAGTAGTTGGGTGGAAGAAACAGCACTGTGATATACTTCATTTTTTGGATTTTCATTTTGTTTGTATAAATGCCAGTCATTTGACTAGTTTCTGTGACCATCAGTTTCTTTTCCTCCTTAGCATGCCTCTTCATTGATCCCTGCCTACATGCTGTGATTGTTGCCCTATTAATGATGTGGCTTAGGTGCAGTAATCACTACTGTCTTTGCCTCCATGCTGGCATTTTGCTATGATCCACAGAGTAAGCATGTTGTTCTTACCCTGTTCTTTTGGAAATCTCATATACAGCTGCTACCTATAACTTGCTACCTTCTAAGGAGGTAAAAGAGAATTTGGTTGTCTCCTCCTTTGTCAGGAAGTACTAAATTGTGGATAGCAGTATGGAGGGAGGATTGATTGGTTGGGTGGT
This sequence comes from Oxylabes madagascariensis, assembly GCA_013400675.1. Classification (NCBI taxonomy): domain Eukaryota; kingdom Metazoa; phylum Chordata; class Aves; order Passeriformes; family Timaliidae; genus Oxylabes; species Oxylabes madagascariensis. The sequence goes on from VYZR01008319.1 coordinate 14,467, forward strand.
AGGTTCTTTGCCACTTGATGGATTTGCATAACTCCTCATCCCTATGAGAACCAGCAGGACTGCAGCCTGGATAACAAGTAGGAGATGATTTCTTGTGTCCTAGGAGATCTCTTCCATGAGTGGGGCCATTCTAACAGACTAGTTTCTACCAGTTCAGATAGTCAGAGGTCTTCCTCAAAAAGTCAGGGATGGAGTTGTGAATCACTTTTGCAGCTGCTGGAGCATGGAGGAAGCATGATTCTCTGCAATAGATCTCATGTTCTTGTCTGGTATATACTCATTTCAGAAGAGTGTCTGTGAATCAGACTGCTAAGCTGGCCAGATTTTCACTGTGTTGTGCTTGTTCTGTGGATTCTGACTGTCATGGGATGTCTGCTTGAAACTTAAAGGTCATGGTTTGTCCGTAATTCTGTGAAAGTTTGCCCACTTGTTGCAGTTGGTTTGACTTCTGCTTTCATGCTCTTCAGTGTGTGGATGGATTTGAATGTCTGTCTTCATTCAAGAGCTAGTTCTTTGATGTGATCTAATCTCATCCATCAGTTTTATATAATTTTCTGTAAGCTCCTTGGAAATTAACATTTCTCACCACCATGTACTTCAGGCACATAGGGATGATTAAGGCCTATCTCATTTGGCCCACTATATACAGCTTTTTTTGTTTTTTTTTTTCTGAAATGAGGTCTTTTTCTGAGTTACCCTAGGTTTTCTTTTTCCCTAGAGTGCACTTGAGTTCTGCTTTAGTCAAAAGATGAATCATATCACTTGGTAAGCCTTGGGTGTCTGTGGATATGTCTACTTAATTCATACCTCTGCTACCGGAAGGACTTCTTTCTTATTATCTCTGCAGATTCAGGTTCCTTGGAAAATTCCTTTTTTTTCCACAGCATGGAGATGCAGGGTGTTTGCTATTGACATTTAAATTATCTCTGACACTGATTATCTCTAGTTTCCCTCTATGAAGCTAGAGAGGTAGCACAGCCAGCTGTGGCCAGAATGCATTCTGCTAGAGGTAAGCTGTTTTTTCTGCATAGTGTCACCACTATGTCAATGATTTCATTTCAGACATCTAATAGGAAGGCATTTAGAGAGCCATGGAAAATTTCGTTGGCATTCTACAACTGCTGGGTCATCCTGAGGTTTCTTTTGAGACCCCCTTTTCTCTGCTTAAGCTGCTAAGTATCTATTAATTCTGTGACTTTCAGTCATGTTTGGAAAAACCACCCCTTACTCTTCAGAATGAGTAATTTGCTTATTTACCAGTGATTCTGGTAATTGTTAATATCCACAGTCAATACATCAACTCATATTCACTCTCTCTCTCCTCCCTCCAAGCCTCTTGCAGGCAGTTTTTTGTTGAGAGGAGCTGAAATTGCAGAGGATGTGTTCATTCCTATGTGCCATTCCTGTCTCCCTCAAGCTGGAGACTGGCTAGCATGCTGCAAGGGAAAATGTGCTTGTCTTTTTGCTCTGTGGCATGTGTGCCCTCTGACAAACTGCTGAGGTCCTCACTGCATTCTCAAAACAGAAGCTTCTAGGAAGTAGCTTTTCTTTTAATGCCTTTTGTTCTGTATCGTACCTGCAGAGCCCTTGGTGGGAAGACAGTTTTTGGTTTATTACTCATGGTACAGTGCAGAGCTATAGGAAAAATGCCTCATTCATAATTCGAGCTTAAATTTATAATTTTCTGAGTCAATGTCCTGTCAATGCATTGAATGGTTCTCATCTAATGAAGGGCTTTTCACCAGTAGGTTTGTTAGCCAAGAATCTATACATAGAAAAAAGAGGAAGAGGTGAGAAGGGTGTGAAACACACTATTTTCCTAGGAAGCAGTTTGCCTCCTGCTTCTGTATCTGACTTCCTGGGCAGTGAGATCAGAGGGCTCTGTAAAAGAAAGGGTCATCTCTAGTCCAGGGTCCTTCTGCCTGAGCAAACACAGGAGAGGGAGAAAAAGTGAGGAGGCCACGTTTCAGGGGATACAGGCTGAATCCATACTTTGCAAAGATGGGGCTGGTTATGTTTGTGGTGATATGTCTGAAGGGCATTCCATAGTTCAACTTTGCATGCATCTTGTATCTTCAGGGATAAAGCTTAATGAAGATACTAAAATAATTTTTTTGTTTGGTAATGCAAGAGAGAGAATTTGCAGCTCCTTTGAGCTATTATTTTACTTGAATGTTTCTGAACTATTGCTTGAAAGACAAAGGTGAAAAACAGAGTATTACCTATTAGATAAAACTGTTAGAGCATCTGCTGTACCCTGCAGTCCTAATCATAATCCCTATTAACTTTTGGATGTTCTTATAGTACAAATTCTAATAAGTTTTAATCACATTAAAATAATGATCCTTGTACTGATTGCTTTTTCTGTCTTGGTTCTTTTAGATATTTTTGGAACAGAAGAAGATGCTCAAAACTGGGCTAAACATTGCCCAGTTTAGACAGCATGTATCTGTGATTGAAGAAGAAACAAAGGAGTATTTCAAAGCGTGGGGAGAATGTGGAGAGAAAAGTAAGCAGGATCAAGTGCATTTTTCGTCCAGTTTTCTGGGAAGTACTTAAGGCCAATGCAGTAGATTTTTGTAAAAGATGTACTGCAATATAAAAGAAATTAAAAATTATGTAAGTAAAAGTGTACTGAATATCAGAACAAAGGAAAAACAGATTTTTAAAAATCAAATGTAAGGCTACTGGAGAATGAAGCTGTTCAGAAAATCACTGAAAGGAATGAAGGACTACCTTAGTTTTGCTTTCTTAGTCAGCTCATAGTGCACCTGTTGTGCTCATTTGGGATGGTACCAGTCAGCTCAGTGTAACCACTTCCTAGTCCCTGGGAAAAGCTGCTGCTCTGACTTCCTAGAGAGCCTGTGCTGGAGATCTTGGCTCTGGGAGTTTCTACAGCGAAAAACTGCATCTTTGAAACTGACAGTTACATTAGTGACTGAAGTGGAATTGTTATTTTCCCTCATTCCCAATCACCATTGTTGCAAGCTCCCAGTTGCATAAGAGTGTCAAGTATTACTTACACATACGTACTTACATTTAAATGCGTACTTACATTTAAATAAAAATTATACAATACATGTCACATTTTAATATATTGAATTATTTTGAATTATATGTAAATATACATATTTTGAATGTATATGTAAATATAGTTAATAATATGGTTATATATAAATTGATATTAAGTGTCGAAGTACTACTATATAAAAATAATACAGTGAGCAGCAAAACTAACATGGATTTGGATTTCAGGGTTAAATCTTTGTATGACTTCACTTATATTTATTAAGGATTAAGCTTGTGATGCATGGCTTGCTTTGGAAGAATTGCTAACTCTGCTAGAAAAATTTCTAGAAAGAAATACCTTAGAAAAAAGGTATCAGTGATCTAATGAAAAAGTTGTTCCAAGAGACATCTGATAAGACACATTTCAATAATGTTTTTCAAATCTTTCCTCAGACCTGTTTGAAGCCCTTTCAGAACTGATAATTTTGACAGCAAGTCATTGCTTACATGGGAAGGAAATCCGAGGCTTGCTGGATGAGAAGGTGGCTCAGCTGTACGCCGACCTGGATGGGGGTTTCACTCATGCTGCCTGGCTGCTGCCAGGCTGGCTGCCTCTGCCAAGCTTCAGGTACCAGCAGTAACAGAGGAAGCAACTTAAGCATTTTGTCTAAACATCATTGTTGTTTGGATTGCCCCCCATCCCCACCACTTCTTTGTAAGCTGTTCTAGACATCCCAATAAATCCTCATAAGCCTGTTGTGTTATGTTGTGTAAAGTTGCTAATGGAAGTGTTTTGAATTGCAGACGACGAGATCGAGCACACAGAGAAATAAAGAATATTTTCTACAAGGTTATCCAGAAACGTCGAAAGTCTGAGGAAAAGGAGGATGACATGCTCCAAACTCTACTTGATGCTTCATACAAGTAAGTCGAGAGTTTGAAGACTTGTTTGAAGATTTACTTTGGCTTTGAGCTTTTTAGTTAGAACTGTCTACCAAAACCCAAGAAACATTCCCTCACGTTCTGAAGTGGTTTTGTTGCATACAGTTTATCCTAGTTGTATTCTTAAAAACAGGTTTAAAACTTCACTTGTCAATGGTTATTCAGATATCTGAGGTTTTCATTGGTGGTCATGAAGTGGCTGAGGTTGCTTCCTTTCTCTTTGCTGGCTGTTGAGGAATGATCTTCTTTAAGGCTCTTAAAGAGTCTCTCTCGCTCCGTTCTCCCTTCTGCCTACCCTTAGATCTTTTGCCTTGTCGTTCAGGGTAGGCCATAAAAGAGTAGGAGTAAAGAGTACATTAGAAGAGATTGTAAATGCAACTGTGTTAGTAGCAATGCTGAATAATGAAACGTGACCAAATGAAGCTCCAACTTCGTTCCCTTCGATGCAGGGACGGCCGCACACTGACCGACGATGAAATTGCAGGAATGCTGATCGGGCTGCTGCTGGCAGGGCAGCACACGTCCTCCACCACCAGCGCCTGGCTCGGCTTCTTCCTCGCCAGGGACAAAGCCATACAGGAACAGTGCTATGCAGAACAGAAAGCAGTGTGTGGGGATGACTTGCCACCCTTAACTTATGACCAGGTTTGTATGTTACATTAGTACTGAGGGGTGTTTTTATACTTTTAGATGCTTATTTAAACAAAAATTTAAAAGTTCATCAAACATGAAATACAGTCACATGATTTTGTGTTAAAATAATAATTGGCACAGTCATTCTGTGATAACGCTGTTTGCCACTACATTTCCTCTTCTATTCATGTCCAAGTAAATTTTCAGCTTGATACCATTTTGTTAATCAGTGTCCATTTGGGAAATTGCAGTTCCTATGTTTATTTAATAAATGATAGATCTGTAGCAGAGGAAGATCCTCGTATATCTACTGAGGAAAGCAGTGCAGTGTGACCTTGTTCGTTAATTAGGCTACAGAAAATACTTATGAGACAGATCACTAGGACACTAGTTGGTCAGTGATTTTTTCCTTCTTCATTTAACCAAATGGAAAAGAAATAATCAGTGTAGCTAATAAAGTTCATGTAAATACAAACTGTTTACTCTTTGATTTTTTAATTTGTTTTTAAATGGTATAAAATAGCATTTTGTTTGTGTTGAATGAACTTGGCTCTATTTTGATACATCCTTTTCTCTGTATTTTCAGCTCAAGGATCTGAGTTTGCTGGATCGCTGTCTAAAAGAAACTTTAAGGCTTAGACCTCCTATAATGACCATGATGAGAATGGCCAGAACTCCTCAGGTGAGGACACTTTTTGGAGCTAATTCCACTGCAGCAGCCCAGGCCCAGGTTAGAGGTATCTCGGCTGGCAGGATGAAACACAAGTGAGCCGTGTTTGCTGGCAGGGAGGAAAGCTGATGGCAGTCTGGGGTTCTGTCAGTGCTAGCATAGCCAGTGTTTAATTAGGAGAGCAATTAATACCTTGAACTTGGTATTTTTTACTTTCATGTGGAATTGTGTCCAGTTTCAGACCCCTGCAGGCCCCAGCAAACAAGAGACTGATGAAGTGAAACAAGCAGAGGGCCACCTGGATGGGAGGGGGCTGCAGCGCTGAGGGATCAGGGATTGTTCCACCTGGAGAGGAGCAGCTCTGGGACCTAGTAACAGCCATGGGCAGTTTTCTTCAGCCAAAACTTACCCATTCTTGTAGCTACCAGTCTTATTTGAGCTTTGTTTGGTGCGACCATATTTTGTTTGCCAGGTGTTTTTAATTGCTGTCATAGAAAAATTTTGCATGCATTTAATACAAGCTAGGTAAATCTGAAAGAAAACTTACTGCTTGTACAAATATGGCACCATGTCAAAAAATTCAAGTATTTTATTAACTATGTCCCTTCAATGTCAAAGGCTTTCAATAATTTTTAAGTTCATTCTTCCTTTTCTTTTTTTTTTTAAACCTCCTTCTGTAGAATTGCCAGCCTTACTCAAAGAGCTGTAAGGTTCCTGCAACCACTTCAGCACTATGTCCTGTACCAGAAAGAGAGGAAGTGTTAGGTTGCATTAATTTTAAATGCACTTGGCCAAATTCTCTTGAAATTTAAGCCTCATGATGTAACACTTCAGGTAACACTGTAAAAAGAAAAATGGAGACATTTTTCATTTCTCTTGCAGACTGTTGCTGGATACAATATTCCTCCTGGCCATCAAGTGTGTGTATCTCCCACTGTTAACCACAGACTCAGAGACTCCTGGAATGAGGCTCTGGACTTCAAGCCTGACAGATACCTTCAAGATAATCCAGCAGCTGGAGAGAAGTTTGCATACATTCCATTTGGTGCTGGTAAGAGAATGCAGCACCTTGTGTGAGGTTGTGCTGAGGTGGCTCTCACCAGCCGTCTCCTACAGCTCCTCTCCACACTGCAGCTTCTGAGGATTATTTTTTTTGTTTCTGCCTGAAAGTTTTCTTACTGTGAAAGTGCTGTTAAAAGAATTAAGTTAATAGTTCTGCATTAGTGATAGCTGTATATATCTCTCACAGCAGTTATCAGAATACCTTTAGGTTAGCGTGAGTGATGCTTGAATCACATCTTTATAAGTCACAGGACAAACCTGGTAATTCAAGTTCAGTGGAAGGCAGAGCAAAAGTCTGCAGAGTCCCAACTTCCAGAACAATTTGCAAATATTGACATGATGGAGTTAGAGCTGATCTCATTTCTCAGTGTTGCAAATGCTTCTTTCCTAATACAAAAATAATGCTTTCTAGTGGCAACAGAATAGCACAATCTCATTCCACTTACTCATCTGTTTTATGGAGTGACAACTTGGAAAAATAAGACTTGGATGGAATTATAGATGGAATGGGGTATGTGGAACATCAGAGCCTCAGGTTGTTGAGAACAGGGCAACTACTGTCTGCATAAAACTTCTAAAGTTAGCTGATTGTCAGAGGATCCAGTAAAATATTCTAACTGCATTTTATGGCTTTCCTTCTAGGCCGTCATCGCTGCATTGGAGAAAACTTTGCTTATGTTCAAATTAAGACTATTTGGTCTACTTTGCTTCGTTTGTATGAATTTGATCTCATCAATGACTATTTTCCAACTATAAATTATACAACAATGATACACACACCTAACAACCCTGTTATCAGATACAAGAGGCGGTCACTGTAAACTCTGGCGCTAAAACCTTACTTTAAGTTGTTTGAACTAACAGACTTTGGAATAAAATTGTGACAGAATAAGTGGCAGATGGAAGCTGATGCATCTACTGTTAGGAGAGCAACAGTAGTCTACCAAATGCAAAAGTTTTGCAGCTATTTTGTTTGCCCACACTATTTACTGCTGCTGTGTCTAATTGCTTGTTCTACAATTTTCTCATTGCATTTTTAAAGCAAAGGTGTCTTTTCTATTGATGTAACACTTTTAAGGTGCATGCCAGATCTTTAATGAAGAAAGAAGTAATTTCTACATGTGGAGCTCTTTCCTTTTGAAAAATAATTGAAGATTACTTTTCCCAGATAACCAAGGGGCAAGGCTGCCTACCTTGCCTCTGTACCCAATTTCAGCAAACCCATCCGGGAACAGGCACCACAGGGGACTGTATTTGGTGGTGCCCTTCCTTTGGCATTTATGATCCTGTTCCAAGTGACTGATGGTCTTGGCAGATTCAAGAAAATGTTACTGTACAGCTAAGTGGTAGGCAGGTTCACAGGTAAGTAATTTCAAGAATGAGCCATTTAACTGTCTAACTTGAAGTAGTTGTAAAATGCTTATGTTCAGAAAGCAAAAAAATTTGAAAATGGTGATCTCTGGAAGCTTGATGTAACATGTTAAGAGTAACAATATGAAGATACCAACAACATGAATTTTGTAAATAACATGTTTGTGTGTAAGAAGGTGAAATAGCTGAATGTTGTCTGGGTTTGTACTGACTCATGCAGGATTGTTAAATGGTGGCTGGTTCAAGAGTGCTGATGATAAATGGTAATGAGCTCTGGCTCACAGGAATCTTGAATTAAATTTGTAAACAAACCTCTTGTGGAAGTTTTTCATGCTCAGCCATGTCACTTCGTTTTGAAAAGGTTTTATCAGTAAATTTGTAACTCTCTCTTGGAGTGAGCTGTGCCCCCTTCAGCAGTGCTCCATGTAAACCAGGGTTTTGTCTCAACCTTCCTGGTCTAAATTCAGTGTAACTGTTCTAAAACCTTGTGTTCGTATCAGTCATGGCAGGTGAGGGAGCTCAGGCTCTTTCCTCCCAGCACTGTCAGATGTGACCAGGGTCTGCAGAAGCCAGGCTTGTCCCTGTCCCTCTCTGACAGCAGCACTTTGGCATCTGTAAAATGTCAAGCTGCAGTCACTACAAAACTCAGGCAGGAGCAACCTGTTCCATGTGAATAAGGGAGCAGTTCTTGAACACAGTTAGAAGCATGAAGTCATGTTTATTTCAGTACTTTGACAAAATACCCATAAAATTCAAAACTTCTACCATTACAAAAATAGGTCTCTACAAGTGATATTCTGTCCGCACTGCCAGTAGCAAATATTACGAGAGTCAATGTAACTTCAGTAGCCTTGCCAGAAAAAGTGCAAGTAAACTTGGCTGAATGTAGCTCAATTTAATTAATACACAAGTTTCATCTTTGCACCCTTTTGATAAATACACACTTCATAAGTTAATCATTTAAATTAGCATTCCACAAATATACATGTAATTTAACAGTGGGGGGGGTTGTTTTGGGTTTGGGGGGATTTTTTAGGCGGTTTTTGTTTGGGGATTTTTTTGTTCAGATTTTGTTGGTTTTGTTTTTTTGTCATAAACACAAAGTGCCTGCATCCATAAATCCCAGTCTCTGTGGGTGTGCCAGGATGGAACTGTACACAATCGTATAGCTGTGTTCATATTGGTCCCACAATATACACATTATTCAAAAGCACAGAAAGAGCACAGATTTACAGAAGGCAATCTGTTAGCATCACTGCCAGTGATGGAGATGTTGAAGGGTATTATTATCTTCTTATACCCATGTGCAACTGAGTGTATGAAGTTGAACCTGTAAGATGGAGAAAAACTGTCATCAGGATTACTCAGAACAAGTATGTACATTCAGCTGAAAAGGAGTGAAAGATTTTACATGGGAAATCATAGAATAGGGACTTTTAAAGATCAAATCTTTTAAGAACAAATCTTTCCCACATGATGGGGAAGACAAACACGGTAACTTTAAAATTCAAGTTTGATAAATTTCATCCCATTGTTCTGACAATTTTCTTGATGTATTCCTCTTTCAGCACAAAAAATTGTCATCATCTATGGGACAAATTGACTGTAACTTCTGTAATCGAAGTGGTAGGAGAAAAAATTCCTCTTCCATGTCCCAATCTTCTGGGTACATTCTTCTCTATATCACTTAAACTCTTAGCAAGATGCCAACTGAATCCTTGCTGTGTATTTATTAGAGATCAGGGAAGTAAAGTTTTACCAATAACCTCAAAATCTATACTGAAAGCATGCTTGCATCTCTTCTCAAAGAATTTTACAATCTTCTTTCAAAGTGAGCTTTTTGCTGCAGCTCAGAAATGCCTCTTGTTTAAGGCTGAAAATTGATAAAATGGAAGTTGTTATGTATCTCAGAGAACCAGCACCCAGGTGGCAGTGGGCCCTGCGGTGCCCAGAGGTGCTGGGGAGGGTGCCTGAGCCCTACCTGACTGCACGCTGCCGAGCCGCTTCTGCAGTGCCTCCAGACGATTGATGTAATCTGTCAGAGCCCTTTCGGGATCGTAGTTCTGCAGCTGAGGGCAGGCAAAGGAGACTGGGTTTAAATCAGCGTGCATCCCGTGGAGCCTAGGGGCAGAGCAACACACACCATTTCAAAAAGGGAAATTTTGAGTAAAAATGTCAGCAACACAGCAAAATACTGTAGGCAGGGTTACCTTATGGCCTGCATGACCCTTAGGTTATCATGTGGTAGCCAGCACATCAAACCCATTTAACAGCCCTGCCACTTACTGCACAAGCCAGAGAAACCACTCTTTCCCCTTGCCTTTTCTTTCTACTGCACAGTATTTGTTGCTATATTTTTTTGAGACAAAGACTGACCAGCAAATTCCTATTGAGGCTGCAGCAGAATCCACGGTAGATTGAAGTTTGGTTTTCTATTACTAAGCTTGTGTCAACAAGGACATCACCATCTTTACAGGATTCTGCCTCTTGTCATTACTCTTTATAAGTAAAAGCCAATAGTGGCTAAAATAGATTAAATGTTTTTACCATGTAAACTGTTTATGGTCATGACAAACTAAGACAATATAAATATTGAGGTGGTTTACATGAAAATGAAACCCAAAATATTTTGGTTTCATTTTCACGTAAACTACCTCAGTAGATTTGATAGAATTTGTTCAACAAGTTGGCTAGAATTTGATATTCAGTGAAGATCTGAACTCACAATTTCATATAAACTCATCAAAGTATGATGGTACTCATAATAATGTTGCCCTTGATGAAAAATACCCTGTTTCACTGGCAGGGGTATGCGAGCTTTGGCCTCAATCATGTGATGAGTCATCACACACTGAATTCCTGAGACATAATTTTTTACATATCCTAACAAGAAAGTTAAATCTTACAGCATCAAAGGTTACAAACCTTAGCAGTAAACACTGAGGCTTTCACTTATTTGAACAGTGCCTGCAAGAGAATAATAATAAAAACCCCAAACGTACTTATGTTGAAAGTTTATAGGTGATCTAGGAGACTCCATGCCTGACCTGGATCTATAGGAATGCCTATGTTCTCCATAAAGATCCATGCCACCAGAGAATGAATCAGGCCGTAATTCATTACCTAGAAATACAAAATATACAGAATATCAGAAATACAAAAAGCAGTGTCTTGAAAACTAAAAAAAGTAAGACCTTTTGCACTTTACTGGGAATCTCAGATACGAGGTTTCTGTTTGCATATCACAAAAATGGCATTTAACAAGTGTAGACCACTTTCAGACTCCCTCAGGGAAAAGCAGAGGTGAAATCCTGGCCACAGTGACATCAGTGAGAAAACTCTCACATACTGAGCAAAGGTTTTAGTGCAGACCTAAATAGCCAGTAAATAATAATGAAGCTTCTGATTCTCCTTAGACTCTTACAAAAAAGCAAGCAGAAAACTGTTATTTCCCAGACTTAAACCTGTAATAGAAGAATGACAAGATTTCTTCTAAGAACAAGCCTGTGGTGCAGATGTCCTGCAAAAACTCCAATGACGCAGCTAAATCTGCTTTCATGAACATGCTCCAAAGGGAAGCCTTCCATCATTTTTTAAACACCACCCACGATGGAGCAAAACAAAACTGAAGAGAAAACAAACAGGTTAGTGTCTGTGCCGAGCATGAAAACTGAGGTTAATCCAAACAATTATAGAAAAAGAAAGAGGGAACAGCCCAGATTCATTCCCCATGAGTATAATACAAATCAAAACCCATCTCCATTAAGCAGCGGTGTGACTTGCAAATACAATTTTTTCAGTCATTACTGGACTATGACTTACCTGTGTTCTGGCTAAAGACATCCCTATTGATAGTCAAAACACCAGAACCTGTAACTCTGTGCCATCGACGAACCAGGAACTTCATTCTGCATTTCAAATTAAAAACAAACCAAAAAACAAACAGCTTCAGGATAAATGAAACAGTCTGATAAAAGTAATCTTCTTCTTGTGTTCTAGAAAGTATAAGAATTTCTTGACCCGTAAGCAAAATTAACAGATGGGCATCTAAAATCTGAGTATCAAATACAAAACATCCTTTTGCATACCCCTAAGAAAGACCATCTTTTGTCCAAACCTGCTTTCAGCTTCACCTGTGCAATTCCAGAGGTGCTGTATAGGTCCAAGTGGACAGTAAATGGCTCAAGCACCTAAGCTACAGCATACCAGTGTTTTAAAATCATACTAAATACACTTTTTTGCTCTGTTGCAGCCCCAAAACTGCAACTGCAGAGCACTGTAAATAAAGTTCTCACAACAGGTACATGAATACTTCCTTGAATCTATATGACACACAAGGCTCAGTACAACAGTGTGCAGAAGTGCTTGGGGGTTTAAACCTTTGTTAGCAACATGGCAGTATTATGCAGTAATAAACTTTACCTTTTTTACCTCACCAATTCCTGCTCATTTTTAGTCTTGTGAAATTCAAAGGACTACCTAGATGAAGAAAATTAATTCCTAAATCTATATTATACTTACATGTAAGATTTTAATCTTTAAAGGAAATTAAGTTGCAGAAAAAATCTTTGTAAAAAAGTGCAATCTTTAGAATTGCTCATAATGCTTTTTAATAATATGACTTTACCCAGTACACTCCATCTGTGATTATCAGATACTAAGCCCTTTTCAGCTACAGACTGCTTACTCCTATTACAGAATTTACCTACACTCTGCTCACCTTGTCACCCTACCAGTATCTACTATATTTGTGACTACCAAAAATACACCATTTAAACAGGATGGAATATGACAGTTTCTAGATTTCACTAGAGAGCTAGAAAAGTATGTATTAAACAACACAGTCACATCTGTTTGAAATGTAACTTCCTCCAGTTTACCTTGAAATTGCAATGGACACTCTGACTGCAGAGCGAAATCGTGTAAAACCCTTTGAATGATGTGTGATGATTTCAAGGTCTGTGTAGGAAGGCTGTCCCCCCATCCGTGCTATGAGGGCCAGCGTGGCTTCTTCACACTCCTGGAATCCTCCTAGTAACAGCAGCAAGTACTTTTTCTGATATATGAGAGCTTTCCGAAAGCTCTCTGCTCGTAGGTATTTGCCATAAATTCTCTGCAACGAGAGGAAAAGACAAAAAGCCCCATAAGCT
>VYZR01008322.1:11567-32751 GCA_013400675.1 Oxylabes madagascariensis
TGAAATATTTTTTCTCTCATTCCTTCTCTCTTTCACATTCTCCTTCCATACTCCCAGCCTCTGGCAGCCCAAATGTGCATCAGCTCTGTCCCTTTGCCCTTTAAGACTCATCCTAAAATGGAAGTTATGCTGGAGGCTCATGCCTGAGATTTCATCAGAGCCTGGAGAAAGCCCAGGGTCCCATATGAGCAGCTCTAAATTCCTTGGCATGGATGGCCAAAGAAAAATTTTTAGGGAAAAATAACCTTACTACAAGTATATTTTAAGGACCAGGTGCTTTTGGTCTCTGCGAAAAGGGTCAGAACTTCTTTCCTAAGGGGCCTTTCAAGAAACAGGGTAATGTACAAAGGAACCAACTGGTATTAAGAGGAGGGGAAATTGATTGCAAACATTTGTAGAACAATGAATTCAGCAAGACACCGGGGTAACATTATAGGCTTTAGCATTTGGGCATGAAAAGTCATCCTTCATGAACTCATTCATTGCAAATCCTAAGAAAATCATGACTTTCTTACTGGAGATGGAGAACGGAGAGAATTTGTTAAATAGTCTCTGAAAATGATGCTATATGCTTCAAAGATTAACAACATAAAACTTCCTTCATATAAACTGCAACAATTCCTCTGTGTTTTAATAGCTTAACAAATATACTTAGGAATTTTACAATAAAGAGAAAGTGGTAAGGCAATTATTTACTACCCACAAAAAGCTTTAAAACTATTTATTCAATATACCATCTAAATTACACATTAGGTTAACAGGTTGTGAATGATAATCTAACACAAACCTCAAATGATGGCTTTTGCTTCCCAGAGTGATAACATTATTCCCAGCCAGAAGGGAATAAAAATACAAATTATTTTTTCATTGTGACCGTGAAAACTTTCCAGTTACAATTCACAGGCAGTTCAATATTTTATGCACAAGTGAAGGAACATTTACATGACAGAGTTATCAGTCTTTTTTTTTATATTGCAGCTGTTTGGAAAGCCACAGGGCAAAGGCATTTATATATGAGATAAGCTCAGTCTGTAGAACAAATTAATGCTGGATTGTGAATTAAATGCCATGTCTTTGGACAGCTAATTAGCTTTGTGCTGCTCAATTAAGCTTTGAAAGGACATGTTGTGTTTCTTGATGGAAGAGCAAACATTTCCAGACTATTTCACATTCTTGGTGTTTTCTGTTTCTATGACTGAGAAGTTCAAGAAGAAAAAGAAAAATCCAGCAGCCTTACCAAAAGATATCAAAGTCTAAACTACAACGTAGGCAACAAAGTTATTTTCAATAGTCCTAAAACCCTTTGATTTTATGTCAAATAGCTAAAAAATGTAAGCTAGTTTGGGATAGGAAGGAACTATAAATCCATGTCTTCAATGCTTCGTAAACTAGAAAAGTAGCAGGACCTCTCTAAGGGAGAGGATAGAAACCCTGTGTAACAGCTTCCAATGGTTTGTTAATATTGCCTCTTTATTCAGTTAATCTGAAATTTTCCACCTTTTTTCTTCCTGGCTAGCATCTTAAGCCTGAGCATTGAGCAAGAAACACTCAAGTGTCTTTGGATTCTTCAGTCAATGGTATGAAAGAAACATTAAAGTTTTAAGTCTGACGTTTCTCATGTTATCCAAATACTTTGAGACTTAAGCAGTAAAGGGAAAGCCTCCCAAGACCAGGTTTCTCACAAGAACTTCAATTCTTGGTCTTTTCTTTTTTCTGCTGGTAGTAACTAGACAGCTGAATTCTGCCTTCTCTTTTTCTGCTTGCCAGCCTTAGAGTGGAAAGCCTGATTAAACTGCCACGGAGAGGGGGTAAAACTAAAGGAGATTCCTGGAAAGAAGTGATGGTTTTCAAATCTAAACCCATGGTGGTTCAGGCTACATTGAGCTCTAGCAGTGGGATCTCTCTTGCAGGGTGAGCGATCAAATTCTCTTTCCCAGCAAAATTTTCATTGCTCTGCACATTAATCTACTGTCGAGCTGCAAATGGCACATGCAGGGTATTCAATGAAAGCCAATAACCAACAAAAGGTAAAACCCGTCAATTAAATGCTGCCTTTGGCATTGTGAACTTCAAGGATCAGTTTCTTATCAGATTTCTGTACTGGGGTATTTTCTTCAGCCTGAATTTTAAAGATAAGAGCATTTACTAAGCACTTTGGATTGTGAAATAAACAGACATCAGAAATTTCTGTCATAGATCACTGATGGTCACACTAACAAAGCGGGTATAAAATCTGAGAAAATTCTGAAGCTATGGAAAGATTTTTATCTTCCGTTACCAGTGTTATTTATTGAACTTTTCCAAGAAGATTCTGACTTTCAGAAACCGCACCTCAGAGGCAGGTGTGGAAATCCATCCCAAGGAAGGACTGCCATCTACTAACCTGCAGGAGTGAGTACACATTGTACATGATAATATATGGTTATATATATACACACATGCATATGTATTATAGAGAGTGTTAAACACAAACCTGGAGGCCCATACAAACCTGCATGTTATTCTGTCACCTCGGAAAGTTCCCTTTTCAGAAACAGATGGAACAGCTGTGCATCAAGTGCAACAAGACCATTTTTCTGTAGCTCTAAAGTCTTTTACTCCCAAAGCCCCAATTTAGTATACAACAATATACGTGTGGTCTGCACATAAATATATGACATGTACACTCATCTATAAGACCATTACAGAGAAACCCTTTTAAATATGAGCACATTTTGTGCTTTATTTTTTTGCTTCAATCTGTTTTCCCTGGAGAAAACACTCAGTGTTCCCACTCTTGCAACTCCTGTTTGGGAAGGAAAGAAAAATTTCTCAGGGTTAAGCAGGAAAGTCTTTGAAATCAGAAGTTAAATCCACAGGTAGCAATACTGAGAAAGCAGGTTTTTTTATGAGCTCAGATGAAAACTCATCCAGAAGCCACAAGGAAACATTAACGCTAATTTAACAATCATTTTCAAAGTGATGTTAGGAATTTGTTGTATGGCAGTTCAATCTCTTACAGATATTCCAGTACAGACATCCTTTACAATTTAAACTAAATGTGCCATTAAGGGCTGCATTGTGGCATTCCTCAAATGTTAACATGAATTAGCTTTTGATGCTTCTCTTGGAGGAGGAAAACAAAATGGCAGCAGGTGCAGCTGGAAGGCACAACTCCCCTCACTGATGGAAAACTTTGTGCAATAACAGAGCTAAGAAACCTGTTCTCCACATAGAGAAATCAGCCTGAGTGCATCATTGCCTGGCACTGAAAACAGCTCTCCCATAAGTACATTAATACATCCCCAAAACCATATTTTCAATTAAGAAACCTGAGATATTTTTCAGGTGTCAGTAGCAAAACCAACCACTTCTTTAATTAAATATCAAAAAGAGAAAAACCTCAACGTTTTTAATCACTGCTCTTCTATGAGTTACACCTCTGTGACAACCTAAGGGTCAACATCCTCAAAGCTTTGCGTGATGTTTAAAATGTTCAAAGCACACAAGTGGTCTTGAAAATCTTAACAGTAATAGCTACTAAGGAAATATTTTCCATTCCTTGGTTACTCCCATATTGCATCTTTTTTTTTTTTTTCTTTTTTGTTCTTTTTCTCTTTTATTTTCTTTTTTTTTTTTTTTAAGACACAGTTAGTTTTATTTCTGCCTGTTTTCTCCCTCAATATTCATACCACCACGTTTAATTACACAGACTCTGCAAGCTCTGAACACACTTCAGATATTCCAGGCCTCATACACCTGCGTGTAACAGAGAAGAGCTTGCTGTAGAAAGCTGTCAGAGAAATAACATTGGTCTGAGCCTTATTTAATGTTCTCAGAGTGAATCTGATGCTCCATCAAGAGTGAGGAATTAGTGAGAGCCCACCATGAAAGGAAGCGAGCTTGCTTTGTTCTGACCAAAAAAACCAGCATCACTACTTTCTAGATTGTATATGAATCCTGCCCCACTTGGTTTTTCAAAGCCCTTAATATCATGTGTTTAAAGCAGGGAGAGTTCAAAATGCAGCAGAATGGACCTGCTGATTAAATAAATTATTAAATATTGTGCTGTATTACCCCTGCACATTCTATAGCTGGTTCCCAAACTAGCCCTCTGAAGCCAGCACAGAGGGGAGCAGCAGTTCCTTCAGGCACCAGTTTCTAAGACTTTGCTTAAACCAAGGTCACGTGAAGGAAACCAACATGCCCAGAAAGGAAAAGCAGGTGGAAGGATTAAACAGAAAGTGCACAATAACTGAAACCCAACAATGTGTTTTGGGAGAAACAGGAAACAAACTTTTTATATAACTAGAGAAACAATAGCTGATGAAATTCTTCTTTCAGAAGTGTTTCTCAGCCTCCAAACACACAGCCCGTGTGTCTCAGCCTGGCTGAGGGGCACCCTGGGGCAGCAGAGCCTTCCCTGTGCCCTGCAGGCTGCAGCGGGGCCTCGGTGATTCCTGAAACTGAGCCTGGACCAGAGATTCCTGCGACTGAACAAGGCTGAGGAGCAAAATTGCTGCTTTCCTTTGCTGCCTCCCACATGGTCCCTGCCAGCAAAGCCCCCTTGGAGCTCAGAAACCTCCCTCGATGGGAAACACAGGGCTCAGGGTAAGTTCTGACAGACATTTCCACCTTAGCAGCCTGTGAACACAGATTATGCCAGCAGAAGCCCCGATAAAAGCTTGACTGCGTTGAATGCCAGAAATATTCCTTATTTCCCCTTTCATTATGAAAAATGATTTTACCTTGACTTTTTAGAAATACAGCATGATTGCTCTTTCAATTAATTTAGTGTTCTGTTTTCCATTAGTACAGTACAGAATAATTGTAACCCATTGTACTGTCCCAGGGCTTTTTTCAAAGATGCTGATTTACAACAGAAAAGGGATTTTGTGTTTCTTGCCAGTTATAAAATTGCTAAGGTAAAGCCAGGAAGCAGACATGTTAGCATTCATTTCATCTCCAGCTCCTTCTATTTCCCCAGGAAGGCTGCAGCAGGCAGTTCAACATAAAAGAAAGTTATTAAAAATTCCACACCCTTGAAGCAATCTTCATAAAACTGATAAAAAATTCAATTTTCAAATTGCTTAATACAGCCTTCTTTTGACTAATACAGTTATCCTAACTTAAGGACCTTTTAAACTAATGATCTGGAAGGAATAGAGAATATTTCATTTGAATCTGCAAAATTTGAAGAAATGCTCTGTACTCTGATTTTTTGCATCTCTTAGTACCATTAGTAGTCCCTGAGCATCCTCCTCTGTCATGGAAACTTACAGGCAAGAACAGGGTGATTCATAATGCAACACAAGTGATTAAGAACATTTGAACTCAGAAATATTAATAAGTTGCTGGTCATATATTTAAAACAAAGTCATGAATACATAATGCCTTACAAGTCCCATTCAAATATTACATTAGTTGAAATAATGAAAGTTTACTTAACTAAACCACCTAGGAGCAGAACACATAATAATTTAATTTTGGACTTTGTTTTTGAAGTGGAGTTATGATAATTTATGTCTCATAGCTCTGTTTAAAACACAACACTTGAATAAAAAATTTAAAAAAACTTTAGTGGCATGAATCTACATTAAAAACTAGATTCCCAAATTTGTCCAGTTTAGTGAATACCAGTTATACCACTAAGAAGATTTCTTGAAAGTTTCTTAAAAGCTTCCCTACACAGACAATACACATAAATCAGTCTGCAGTAAGCCTAAGAATCAAACAGAAGCTAAACATTTGTCTTTGTCAGCCCCTTTAGAGGAAGTGGCACAGATTTCTAAAAGACTTTGTGCAGAGCAGCCACACAGAGGTGCAGAGAGATCTGCCCTGGGAGGTGCTGGATGATGGCACAGCCCTGAGTGGGAGCAGAGATCTGCCCTGGGAGGTGCTGGGTGATGGCACAGAGCTGAGTGGGTGCAGAGATCTTCCCTGGGAGGTGCTGGGTGATGGCACAGACCTGAGTGGCACCTGCAGCCCCCTGCTCCCATTCCCAGCTGATTCCTGGCACAGCCCCTCCTCAAACAGGAGTTCAGGCCCCGAGGTGAACCAGCACCTTATCAGCTGCTGGTGTATTCCCACAGTCATCACTGGCCCACACAGTCAATAGAACAATTCCCTCCAGCCAGATTTTCCCACAGCAGAGAGACACCAGCTCTGGAGATGGTGCTCAGACGAGCGTAAGTGACAATCCACACTCCTGACCCACAGCTTAATGGGATGGTTTCAAATCCCCCGGTTTTCCTAACACTCAGATCCTGCTGTAGCACTTGCTGACAGAGTTAAGGTGCCTGCTCCCTGACAGAGGGATGGCCTGCCTTATGAGGAAGCATGAGCAGTTTAAAACAAACACGAGATAAGGTAATATTTTGCAGCAGAGTGCTCCCACAGTCCCCACGGGGCCAAACCCTTCTACACACCTTGACTATTCCTTTTGAACTTCTGCTGGGGTTTTAGTTCTGATTTGAGAACAAGCTTATGTATTGATTAGCAAGAGAAAGAGAAAAATCTGGCTTTGAAACTGTTCTTTGGAAGGTATTTTCTTCTAGCTTCACAGAATGTAAAAATCCAATGAACCTGGGAAATATTTGCAATGGCATTCAGGTAGCAGGACACAATCTTGACATATTTGGAAGTTTCTGGTCTGATTATAGTGAATGCTGCAGAGATTTGGATGAGGGGGTATCCACTTGGATGAAGGAGTACCCATTTGGACTCACATACTATCCCCAAGACATAGTTTTTAAAGTCTATTATCTGATCAAAATTAATTTGTATTTAAATAACTGCAGAAATTAGTTTCCTTCAAGTAGTCACTTTTATAAATTGCAGATGCAACTTCATTATCTGATGAAGTAGAGTGCATGTTGTTAAATTCAGCAAGTGGCACACTCAGTAACTGAGCATGTATTTGTGAATAGCATTCATGACTTTTTAAATTTTCATGTGAACCATAGGGACATGGGCTAATTTCTGGAGGACTTTAGAGATTTCTGAAGATGTATGCCTTGATTAGGTGGGCTTAAGAGCACTGTATGTTACAACCAAGCCTCTGTCACACCTGGGAAAAAAAATCCAGCAGCTCACATAGACACAATAACACCAGGGCACGATCTAAGTACAAATAAATGAGAGGAAAAATCCTTAACCCCACTTGACAAAGAATTTAATCCTGAGCAAGGTGAAGGAGGCAAATCTCCCCCAGGGCAGGGAACTGAGTCTGCTCCTTCTGAAGCCCCATCCAAGGCTCACTGTCCTGGCTCAGAGTGCCCCTTGGTGTCACACAGAGGTCCCTTTGGAGAAGCCCTTGCTGTTGACCTCTGCCTGCTGCCCGGGAAGTCAATGGCAAAGCTCCTGCTGAAGGCAGTGCCAGCACAGGCAACCGAGGGGAAGAGGCTTTTGAGATATTTCCCATAATATGCACAGCGAGAAAGCAATTTTACTTGCACCATTGGTTTGAACAAAGCATTATCATGCTTTGAGCACACCTATTTTCTGGTGAGCTACAGTGGTTGTTAGAGCATAAGCACAATCTGCCGTCACATAATAAAGTCAACACATTACACTTTAATTGGATGGAGTCATTTACACAGTAGTAACAGGGACTGAGAAGCAAAACACAGCTCCTCATTTTCTTAAATCTATAACCAGCTGCTTTCCCTGCAGGAATAAAGGGTATACGCCTCACTCACCTCTTATTTGTCTTTGTGTTTTGCCAGGTAATTTAAGAAACATTTGTAAAAACCCACTGTTTTCAGAGATTGACTCATTCAGCAGTGCAGCTGCTTGCAGAGGAGTCAATCTGCACAGGAGTACAGGACGAACTCCAACAACTTTTGCAAAGCTGCAAAAGCCCTGGATACAGAAAGCAACAACCCAAAAGATAAAAGGACTCCTTTTCCAGAAGAAATGACCCAGTGATGCAAAATACAGCTTAATTTAGTGCACTGACAGAGACAAGGACTCCAAAATGTTTTGAGAGATTTTGTTGTAGAAAGAGAAAATTAAGTGTACAAAAAATTAATTATTTGCTGTAAGCTTTTTCCCAAATTAAATCTCAGTATTTCTTTTAATGTATTTTCTGGTTGCATCTCATTCTAAATCAAGCTTTATAACCTTTTCACCACATCTTACTAATTTCCCCTTGCTGGTTTGATTAGCACTAATCAGATGAAACATTTGGCTGGATAAATATTGTAAATGGTTTTTCTTCAGTTGCAAACATGCACTGTTGGTGCCACTTTGCCAGTATCAAACATACAACTTCCAAACCTGGAACTGCTATCCAATTCCATCTTGCCAATAAACTATGGATGATTTTAGGATTTAAATTCTAAATTTATGCAACCATTGAAAAACCCAATTCACTACCAAATGTAATAAGTATTTCTGTAAATTCTATGGCATAATTCATCTGATACTCATAATTATGTTTTTTCCCCTTCCCAGTGTTTGTGGAAGGCTTGTTTTCCAGGAACAGCAAATACGGCTCCTCTCCAGGCAGTGCAAAACCACAGACTCCTACATGAGAATATCTATATCCAGAGATTCCATTAGGAGAGTAGAAATTCAGCATCAGCTGCTTCTTGTAAAAGACTGCTGTCATTTAAAGGTTCATCTTCATCCATAATTTTATATGTTTGCTGCTGTTTCTCTTCAAGATGTATTTTGAACACTATTCTATTGTATTATACCTCCCTAAGCAATCCGTTCAGTCAATTTTTGGATTACCAATTCATTGTATAGACTGAGCTAATAAAAGCTTTTAGCCTGTTTACTCCTATCTACTTCAAAACAAATACACCTAAAAGCTTTCTATTTTTTTCAGTAAATGCAGCTACAAGCAATACTCTGGGTATTTTTATCTGTATAATTTATTTCGATAAACTTATTTACACAATATTCTTCTACCTTTACTAAAGCAAGTGCTTCTAAATACGTATTACTATGTAACAGAAAGGAAACCCTACAGACAGCGCACATTGCATTCTCTGGATATGTGGCACAAGATTGTACCTGCAAAAATCATCCTTCAAAAGCAGGGTCAGGTCCCACAAAGCAAAGATGTTCCTTCCAATTGCACTGGGCCTCTCATAATCACCATCATCACTGGAGGGAAAAAATGGCACTGAGACACGGTGTGGAGCTGCTGTACACACATGATGTCTGTATGTTAAACATGACTGAGACTGGTGATATTGGGAATGCAAACCAGGGGGACTTAAGCTCTTATTTTAAAATTGAGAACAACTTCCTAACAATTCTAGAACTGACTGCTCCAGCAGCAAATTAGGACATTTAATTTTTTTTCCTACTTTGGCAAGTTATACAAGAACTGAAATACACTTAGTATATCATGAAGCATATGCTTGTTGCTCCACTTGTAGCACATAGAAAATCATTAAATAATGCCTTTACAGGGACAACAAATACTGCAGTCTAATTTCAAGGTAAAATGTCTCCAACTAATTTGAAATACAGAAGAAAAATTAGAATGACCAAGTTGTACATCGTTCATTGTCTTGAACAAAAATTAGTAGTTCAAAGAAAGAGCCTGGAGGTTTGTGACATGCTTTTCTCTCTAAATTGTTGAAGAAAATCCACCAGTGCTCAGAATTAGCAATTACAATTAACTCATTTAGTTTTCCCAGAGATAGTGGCAAAGAAGTATTGCCTTCCAAACTAAAAAATGGCGTAGACAGCTTTGATATCAATTACTGCCTTTGCAGTAATTGAGAAGACTTCTTGTCATTGTGGAAGAGGCTCATGTAATGTTAGAGAGCCAGTTAAGACCCCAACAATGTCAGTGTAGTCACTCCAATCTCTCCTCCCTCTGGTCTCCAGCGACTTTTCAGATTTTCAATATTCACATTCAATGCCTAAAGTCCTGCGGGAGGTATCCAGACCAAGCATTGCAGTAGTCTTTACTGTGTTACAAAGTCCTGCTGCAAAACCTGCCTTGGTTTGTGACAGTTTCACATGCTTGAGTGAAGGCACAGCAAGAAATGGGGGAACATACTCCTCCAATTTCTCGCTCTGAGGAACTTCCTCCATGACCAGGGCCCCAATCAAAGGAGAGTAAAATTTGCCAAAATTATCCCTTTTAAAAGAAAGTCCATGTCCCAAATATCTGAGTAAGCCCTAGGTCCAAAATGTGTCTCTAAACACAAATAAGACAAATGGGGTTATGATAGTTCGTAATTATGTACAAAATCTCTTCTTTGAGTGTATAATCCTGTGCAATCTGACAAAAACTTGTTCTTTAACATTAGCTTTGTGATTTACCAGGGAGAATTGCTTTCTGGGAAAAAAAAATATTTTTAGCATGGCATTTTCTTATTTATGTTCCTGTATGATTGTTGACAGAGCTCTTATGGGCACTTACCTGCAATAGCTTCAGTCACTGTAAGAGGCAGGTCAAGAGAAAAGTTGGGATTTTGCACCTCTACCTCTGTTGGTACAGTATAGACAAGGAATTAGGGACACCAAAACTTGATCTCTACCCATCCTCATTGCCTTCCACATGGGTAGTGCAGGAACTTGCTCATCCCGCTGTGGTTTCCTGCTTGCTGTACATAATGTGAGAGGAGAAATAGCCAGGCCAGCTTGCCAGTCCAGTGTTGACTGCCCTTTGTATCCACCAGGAGGCTGGGAGTGCCCAGCAGCTGCCTGGGGCTGAGCAGGCACAGCTGGGCAGCCTTCTGGCAAGACTGCAAATATGCAAAGGCAACATCGAGTTTTCTTTACTCCAACACTTGCTGAAAACATTTTGGATGCTTAGAAAATCTAGGCTCAAGCATTCACCCTCAATCAGAGACAAAACCCCGTGTTCTTCCAGAGCATCCTCTGCCATTCAGGCAGTGTCGTTATTCCCTTGTCATTGTCCCATGCTGACATTGCTGTGATAACACAACTCAGTCTTCTTTGCAAACTAAATGTTCCTGCACATCTCTCTCATTATCTGCTCTAAATGAAAGCACCAAAGTAAATATGAGTTAAGATTAGGCTGAGTATACTCTGGTTTTAGTTGAGAATATTGTAGAAGCTGTAGTGAGATCCAGTGCTCTCCTTACCCTTGCTAATCCACTTGATAGTTTTCCAGTGGCACTGACAGGCTGCTAGCTGACCTTATCCTGGTAATAAGGGAAATCAGGCCCTGCCCATTTCTAAAGGACAAGTTAAAAACATGCCTCCTGACCTTCTGATATGGTTTCAGTTGCTGCTGGAACACCAAGTAGCTACCATAGCCAAGGCAATTTGCTCCCAGCTGCGGTCAGATGAAGGCCTGGTACATCTGCTCACAAAGGAAGACCAAGTAAAATAAACACATGGGCCTTTAGTGTCTTAAAACCAGTCTATATTAAACCCTTTAGGACTGACCTTGGAGAACTTGGTAGCCCACATGATAAGTAGTATGTTTCCTGTAGGCTCCCAAATGACTCAAGATTTTGGTTTTATCAAAGTCCTAGCTTACCCTCACACTTCTCCATTTCCTGGCAGCACAACTGCTGGGGCTGCAGTCGAGCTCACGAACTGAGTATTTTCAGTAAGAAAAAAGCCAAACATTCTCCTTTAGAGTCCTTGACATTTGAAATTTATATTTACTCACTCCCTTATGAACCAGAGACTAATAAACCTTCAAGGCACTCTTGGCCACTTGGCACTTTAAGGCCAAATGTAGATTTATGCCACTGCCCTAAAACAGAATAGAGTGGTGGGAAACTGAACAGCAACTTTGGAAACTATTTTGGTGCATATGTTTGTGGAGAGCTATTTGATTTAGGGTAGGATTGAAGAAGAATTAATAAAGGTCTGGTCTTTATAGGATTTCAGAGATTTTTCCAAGGCATGAATGATGTTGGATCTTTTAAAAAGTAATCCAAATAAATGCATAAAATATTGATTTTGTCCAGTAAGGCCAAAATAATGCAGATGTTCCTGCTCTCCACGTACATCAAAATCAGTAAAAACTAAAGCAAAACACTACAATTAAATGTATAGGTTTGTGTCTTTCATACCGATATCCTTCAGGTCCTGAAGTCCTGTGAACATTTTCTCCAGCTCTGCTGCACAGGGACATGCATTATTTATGCACTGTACGTACTTAGAAAAGGCAAGCTCTTTGCCATTCTCAGGTAGTCTCTGAATAACACATAAAAGTGTTGGGTCGCTCAGAGCAGCCCTAACACAAGCTCTGCAGAGGCTCTTCACAGGCCACTCTCTAACAAACAGCAACCCAGGGATGCTCTGGGAATGGAGCTGCTGGAAAGGCCGTGCCAGAAGTGAGCAGCTTCNATAGAGTGGTGGGAAACTGAACAGCAACTTTGGAAACTATTTTGGTGCATATGTTTGTGGAGAGCTATTTGATTTAGGGTAGGATTGAAGAAGAATTAATAAAGGTCTGGTCTTTATAGGATTTCAGAGATTTTTCCAAGGCATGAATGATGTTGGATCTTTTAAAAAGTAATCCAAATAAATGCATAAAATATTGATTTTGTCCAGTAAGGCCAAAATAATGCAGATGTTCCTGCTCTCCACGTACATCAAAATCAGTAAAAACTAAAGCAAAACACTACAATTAAATGTATAGGTTTGTGTCTTTCATACCGATATCCTTCAGGTCCTGAAGTCCTGCGAACATTTTCTCCAGCTCTGCTGCACAGGGACATGCATTATTTATGCACTGTACATACTTAGAAAAGGCAAGCTCTTTGCCATTCTCAGGTAGTCTCTGAATAACACATAAAAGTGTTGGGTCGCTCAGAGCAGCCCTAACACAAGCTCTGCAGAGGCTCTTCACAGGCCACTCTCTAACAAACAGCAACCCAGGGATGCTCTGGGAATGGAGCTGCTGGAAAGGCCGTGCCAGAAGTGAGCAGCTTCTCAAGCTCTGCTCTCAGCGGGCAGCAGTGGCCCAAGACACACAGCCCTGCCACAGTGAATAATCAGAGTGTGGGTGAACACTCAAAGACATTTTAATCCCTCTCCTTAGCCTGCACTTTCTGTCCTTTGCCTCCTATGCACTACAAAATCCCACCCGTGGTTTGCTAAATACCTGGAAGTAAAGCAGGATAAGGAGCACTGCAGAATGCAGAGTGTTACAGCTCCCCACATCTCAGACAGAAGAGATACAATCCCTTTTAGTGACCCAGCATAGCCGAGGTTGACATGAAAACTGGTTGCCATCACTCATCCTCACCAGGGAAGTGCTGCAAAGTGCTCACATGGCACACAGGACCTTCCCAGCGTGGTTGACCCCAGCTTGGGGTCCCTTGGGCTGGGTGCTCCCCAAATAGAGAGCCGTGTCTGTCAGAACATGAGTCAGAGGGGGCTAAAGCCTTCAGCAGGACAGGAGGTGGCTGGGGAAAAGCCCCTTCCACACTCGAGCAGCTTCAGATCACAGGAACCATCTCATAAGGAGCGAGGGTAGTCTGAAACAAGAGCTGGCACATCTGGAAACAGGGACAGCATTAAGATGGATCCACCCTAGGCACGACAGGCTGTGTGACCGAAGTGCCTCCTCCCTGGTTAGGTAACAAAGGAAGGGTTCAGGACTGTAATAGTTTTCCCTGACCCCACACCGCGGTCATGGAGTGCAGTGAATAAAGATTTCCCGTGAGATTGGGAAAGGCTTATCTCTATCAGGCTGGCCAACCACTAGTGTTTCTTTACATTTTAGATTCCCAGGACAGATACTGTTTGTGATCTTGTTTGCATGTTACTGCACATTTTTATTACAATACTTTTATTTGTTGTATCCCTTAATTAGGGCTCTCAAGCTTTTTCTGAATTCACTGCATTTAAACACTTGGTTTCATGAGTTACTTTTGCCCCCTGGTTATTGCTGGAAGACAGAGGGTTACTAACTACTATGTAATTTTATGTAAAATTAAATGCAATATAAGTTTGAAAAAATAGAATGACCAATTTTCAGCCATAGCTTGTTTCTCATTAGATTGCAGCAATTCCACTTAAAACTTGTGCCATCAAGTTGTTTATTACGTGCTTTTTAAAACTAAAATACTAACTGTCTTTCCAGAGAGGTGATTGGAACCATATATTAAAAATGCAAGTGTAGTGCCTTCAGGACACACTGTTTCTCAAAAGGCCTTTGCTCAGTTAATCAGACATAAAGAGCTTGGCAGTATCACAATCTATATGTTGATGTCAAGGACATCACCCATGTGTCACTCCTGTAATCAACCCAATTTGCTAAGCTCCCAAGTTCCTCACCACAGCCTTTAGATGGAAATAAAGCCCACTTGTTAATCATAAGGATAATGGATTTTGCAGTAATTGACAGTGACAGAAGTTAAAACAAGTTGCCTTGGGTAAACAAAGAACTAGCAAAAGCCTCAGCAGCAGCCAGCTATGATCTGCACTTCTGAATAACAAAAGCTGCCTAAATAATGCCTAAAGTCAGAGGCAGTGAGAGATGTGTGTATTTCCCAGTATTTCCTGAGCCACATGCAACATACAGCAGCAGGAATCCTGTCCTGCAAGGTAAGGACAGGTAAGGACAGGTTGGGACAGAGTGAAAAGCAAATTGTCCAGAATACCACCGCCAAAGTGCCCTCTCCTCAAAGGTTTGTATTTGGAATATTCAGCTACTCAATGCACTACTTTTTATCATAAGGTATTTAAGATATTAAAACATTTCTCTAAATGACAAGGAGGGAAAGCCTTTTCTGTTAGAGTTGTATTATGTAAAACTAGAGTAATAATTTAGGTCAATACTATTTAAATTGTAAATGCTGAGGGGTATGGAACAATTTGTGCAAAAACAAAGAGTTTAGAAGTGTGAAGGCCAGGATTTACAAGCAAAACTTATCTAGAAAAAGGCTTAATAATGGTCATTTTTATTTGCACCCTGCTGTCACTCCAGTGGGTTCAGTTCAACAACAGATGTCTGTTTTGATATCCATCCCAATTTTAGGATTATTAAAAAAATACCCAATTCATCATAACATTTCAGAAAAACATATCAATTTCACAGATAGCAGCTCCCTGGTTATGGATCACGGATTTAAAGCACTACTGGGAGAATGGGATGAGGAAATTTACTTTGGAAAGATTGTACATTCTGACTTAGCAATGAAATACAATAATCACAAAGCAGGATGTGCTTGGTAATAAGTGTGGCTTTCCAGCCTTATAGTTGGCCTGGGAGCTGTGGAAGGTGCTTACTGTTTCCAGACATAACTTTTCCTCTGTCAGCCTGCCACACAGCATTGTTGCATTGTGAAAACAAAACTTCACTTAGTTTGGCATCTCTGGGCACCCGCAGGAGACAGAGGATTTCACATTCATTTTGCAAAAGAGCAAATTGAGTAATTATTAAATCAGCTGTCTAAACTTCAGCAAATAAGTGAAATTACAAGACCCCATATGCCATATTAGAGCTCTTTAATATACTGGAGGTCCTAACACTCACAGCAGAAAAGATTCTGGACACTGCTCAGTTTCACAGCACATGTCACACAGCTAGACATGACAAATCACCGGTTCTTTTGCTAAATCAGTGATGTATTTCTCCAAACATGTTCCAGGTACAAAGGAAAATTAACACATTGACAGACATCATTAGCACTGACAAAGTGCTACCGGTCCATTACCTCTCACATTTCTGCATCTTCCACTTTTAAGAGGTTCTCTGTAACAAATATAGGAAGTTTTATTAATGTTCTAACCTTTCATAGGTTTCTTTTTTTTCTTCGTAACTTTTTCCACCAGAAGCATTGTGGACAACTCATTGGCAGCTCTGACACACTGCAAAGCACTTGTGCCCACTTCATAACATTTGTCACATGCTCTTGCTGATCCAATGTCTCACAAGCTACCCTTGTATATGTTATGTGCACAATACAAATTCTGAGAACCTGTTGTCAAAGCATTATAAAAATCCTTTAGAGCCACGTTCTTTAAACATTTATGGCTCACTGCGATGCGAGTCAAGTGCACTGTTTATATTACCAAATGTCATATCTAATTCCCTGTTATGAACCCTCGAAATAAAATTATGTGATAATTACACAATCTGTTTGAAACCTGACAAATATATTCCCAGTACAAATGATTTACGAAGATAATGCGTTGCTATAGCATAATGGTACTTCTTAATGGAAGCAGTAAAGCTGTTTCCTATGCTCCGATAACCACAGTGATTTCTTACACAACTACTGATTAAGCAATAGATAATGTAGGCATTTTGGAAACTATATACACCACAGATTTATTTCAGGCTGCTCAGAAGTTATGGCCTGCCTATCTAAATGGCCTGTTAGCAAGGTATGAGCTTCAGCTGGGCTGTTTTACTCGCTCCCACCCAATTTAGTGCCACTGCACTAGATTTATGTTTAGAGCAATGCACAGTTTAGTCTCTTTTTGTAAGAACTGCTGTTAATCAGAAAATTAATGACTTGGCTGGTGTGGTGTGGGACATTAGCAATGCCAACCCAGCTCTCCTGGAAGGGGCTGTGGGCTGGTAGCAGGGGAGCAGGAAACTCCCACATGTGGGAAAGGTTTTCAGCCCTGCTGCTCCGAGAGCACCACCAGTGACCACCAGTGACGGTGACCGAGGCGCAGCCAGTGAGGAGCATCCCTCTGGCATTTCCTGTGCATCCTCCCCTTGCTCCTCTCCCTCCCACTGAGGGACAAGTGATGCTCAAGAGGGAAAGCAATTCAATACACTACCAACTCCATCTTACATTGTTTTCCTATCTCCTTTTCCCACCAAAAGTGAAGTCCCTTCTCAACCGTTTCATCATCATTATAATTAGTATGTACGGCAGACGATCAAATTAATTGTTTCTTGAGTTCAAATCTAGTGCTGGTAAGATGTTAACAATTTAAATGAGACCCTCAATTTTCTACACATTTCTGCAGAGAGTTTTAGTAATTGCTTTAGCTTTGTTCATTCTGCCAATCCATGCTTCAGAACACTGATTTCATTAATGAGCAGCTAAACATGACTGCCCTGCTGATGATTTGTTCCCATGCTACCTGGGAAATGTCATTTGAAATGGCCTGAGCTCAATAAAAGGGCACTGAAAAATTTTAACTGGCAGCACTTTGTTTTACTCCAAATTGCTACAAGTAGAGGAAAAATTGTATCTTACACAGCCATTTCCAAAAGCATATCTAGAAATGATTGGTGCAACTTGCAAAATCATCACTGGTGTGAAGATGAAAACTCTCACTATGAAGATTTTTCTGAGTTTTAATGATCATAAATGTATATTCTTCAAGAGCATTAGTGCTAGAATTATAGTCTATAATTAAGGAGGAGCTCTAATCTGGTTTGTTCTTGTCTTCACTCTAATTTTTCAGTAATACAAGGTCTGTAAAGCATGAACATTTAATATTTCAGAATCAAGGCCAGGTGGACATGATGAAAGTAAGACTGAAAAAATGTATTCTTCCTTCCTTAGCACAATTCAATAATTTTCTGTGCTTAGTTGGGAACTTCTGCTGGTTTTGTGCTTTCAGGCTGGGTAAGGGAGCAGAATAGTGTAGCAAACTTTTCTTGCTAATTTAGTGAAAATGTATCCTTATTCATGCAAACCCTTCGAATCTTTTGTTATGTGAGTTTATACATGCTCAGATCTTGCAGATATATCCTACAGCCGGGACATCAGGAGGAGAGCCAGGTACCCCACTGCACAAATCAATTCGCTGAAATTCTGGGAAGGTTTGTGATTGAACTGGGATTTGCTTCAGCACCATCCCTGCTACTGACTGGGGTTAGATCTCTTCAAATAGAAGGTTGACCCTTTCAGTTCCCTGTTGCCTGCAAATGACCAAACCTGCTAACGCTGCTAAATGTTGTAAAAGCATTTTTAGCGTCAACAATATGGGATTTTTTTCCTTAGACTTTGTTCTGATTCAACAATTTCAGTTGAAACATTCCTAAGCAAAATATGTCTAAGGATTAGAAGATGGACAAAGATATAAGCAACTGAAAGCACAGTCCTAAGGAAAAAAGCAAACATTCAACCAGGCACTGCTACCTGTATTGCCAAAGGAAGGATTAGCCCTAAGAAAAGCATCAGCAAATGACTGTCCTCATGAATAATTTTAAGGCAGTTATTTAAATTAGAAGTAGAGCAGGTGTTAGATACTAATCTGTTTTGCAAAGTAATTACATTAGTTGTATGCAATGTAATTGCAAATGAGTGCAACAGGCACTGAAGTTGGGGGGGAGATAAGAGTAACAAGGGTAAAAGCCTGCAACTGCGCAGGTGAACTCCATGCATTTATGAATGAGGTAAGAATGGGAACTTTCATTAGTTCTGGTGGGCATGTGGCCATATCACGGCCAAGCAGAGTTACCAGGGTGCAGCAGAAAGGATGATGCCAACTATGTACCAGTTTTCTGCTCTAAACAGCATTTAAAAGAGTAGTCTGAAAAATGCAAACAGATTTTGTCAGCAGCTCTGCAGTATTACTACGAGGGAATAAAGTTCAGTGACATTTTGAGACATTCACAGATGTGAGAAGGGAACCACAGAGAGTTTGATTTGATTCAACTGCTGCCTGCCTGCTTCCTTTTCCACTGCTTTTCCTGCACACACGTGCTGGAGATCCCACGCTTCACCCCAGCTCAGCTTCTTGATGGTGAGCTTGGATGTGTCCCAAGAGAGGAGCTGGCTCACCAGGAGGCCACTCCTGGTGCAGGACAAGACTCCTGTCTGCAGGACAAGACAGGTCCACCAACAAACCTGGGCAGATTAGGAGAGCAGAGACAAGGACCCACAGGTTGTGGGCAACACATGAATAGGTGCAAAAATCTCCCTGGCAAAAATTGGGAGGAAAGGGTCTGGGGGAGCCAAGACTAACTTCACAGGAATGCAAAAAAAAAAAAAATTTTTGATTGGGGAAACAGACAGAGGTGGCTTGAGGCTGAGTCAGGCCAGAGAAAAGGGGAGGAAGGAGGGGAGGTTTCCACAAATCCCACCTACTGTGTATAATATCAGAGCACTCTGTAGCAAGCAGGGTGAAGACTATTGAAGACCATTAAAATTTAGCAATATGGTTTAATTTCACATGATCAAAGGCAAACCTCTTGGAGAGGATTTCCTGAGTGCATCACACATAAGAAACCCAAGAGGAACATTGCCACCAGCAGAGGAGCAGTGCCCAGAACCCCAACCCTTCATGAGGTGCCCTGCACATTTGGGGTGTTTCTCCACAGCCAGACACTTCTCCTGGCCTTTCCTTCACAGACATCTCCCAGGCACTTCCCACTCAGAGTGCTTCAGCAGCAATCAGATGTCCAGGGACAAAAACCCAGGGGTTTTTGGTGAAAAAAGGGTTCCCTGGGTTCCCTCGTGAACCCCTGGTTCAGATCACAAACCAGCACTGATGCTCTGAAATTCTGCATTCATCTAAGACAGGCCACAGTCCCAGTCTGTTCTAGCTTCACATGGTATAACATGGTTTTTGTGAAGCATGTTTTTTTCTAACTAGAACAAAATGTTCTAAAGGCCAGAGCAGGGACAGCACAGCTTTGTTACAAAGGAAGAAGCTGGGGGGTTATTTGTCTTTTTGTTTGTTTTTTTTAATGCAGACAATTGGCATGTAGACAACTATCTTAAAATCAGAGCAAGGGAAAAGATTTCTCTCGATATTTTGTAGCTATCAGTGTCCAAAAAATAAAACATTTGACTTCTGAGTGGGTTATGGTTGCTTCTTTAATTCTCCAAGAATTCTGATGTGATGATTAGATCAATTCCTGTCCATTAGAATTTGTAATGAATCTGTTTTGCAACTAGTGAGTGCCCTTCTAGTATTTCACCGAGCATTTTTGATAGATGGATGAATTTAAATAGAACAAAAATGTATCTGATAATGAAGTCATTATGCTTTTTCTGATTTAATCAGAATATTTGTACCATATGAGTCCATTAGAATATCAACGAGATGATTCATATCAGGCTTCTTCAGGGAAATAACAAGCATTTTAGAAATTTTATACTTCCAGCAGTGAGACTTTGTCTCCACAACCATCCACTTCGCACAAAGCTTTGGTACGCTCATTGTGCATCTCTGCAGACTTATGATCCTATTTCAATGCTTTCTTAAAAAAAGTGAGAAAGGGTCTCACATCACTTAGAAGGTGTCATATGAATAAAAGCACTTTACCTTTAACAATTATTCACAATTCAGGTGGATGCTTTGAGGCAAGTGAGTAAAGGCATGTCTAACACAGCTTCTAGGGAAAATCTCCTCTCTGTTTCTCAGTCACATAGGGAGGGCCAGGAGCAGGCAAGGACCAGGAACAAGGCACTGTCAGTGCTGCAGGACAGCAGAGCCATGCCCACCCAACCCAGGGGACCCACAAGTACTAATGGCAGTGTTTGTGGACAATTTGTGTATGCCCATTTCCCAAACACAAGCTACACCTATTTCTGGAGCTTTTAGAATCCCAACCCAAACAGCTGTGGGGCCATCCCTCCTCCCGGCTCCAACGCATGACTCTAACATAATCCCATGATAGAAATCTACTGCTGGGCTTTCCCACCTTCTTACCCCTGAACTCTATTGATGAGATGTAGAAATCAGAGATGCAACTGAGCACATCCATGAAAATTCATCTTTACCTCAAGCCCCTTTGTTGCCAGGCACCAAAAACCACTGTGGGATACAGAATACCTTGAGTCAAGCACAGTCCAGCAGTGGTTAAAACATTGGTGTGTTATCAGCACTGTTTTAATCATCAATTCAAAGCTCAGCACTGTACAGGCTGCTATGAAGTGAAGCAGCTCTATTGGTAAATGAGGCATTAGCAAAATGCTGGTAACTAAGTGCTGTTTGTCAGGCAGTTTTCAACCAAAATTTTCACTCTCCGTGTTTTATTTCACATGCCTACCCATACAGACCATTATAACAAGCCATTGACATCATTAAACTTCAGCACATATTTCTAATTACATCCTAAATGTCTAAATATCTGAGATAATAATGTTCTGAACAGGCTCTACGTGTAACTATATATGATGTAAAGATACATCTCACTAAGTAAGACATTTTAAGGAAAGACTTGGAAATTCAGCTCCAGCATATCACAAATTTCAACCCAATCCAGGCTGTAAACCATGACAAACCTGAGGATAAGAGAGCAATGAAACTTGCAAATGACCCTTTACAAAAAAGGTGGAAAAAAACATGCTTTGGTGCTTTTAAGCTTCATAGGAAC
>VYZR01008322.1:33144-64129 GCA_013400675.1 Oxylabes madagascariensis
TGGTGCTGCTTTTAAGCTTCATAGGAACTTATTTTTAAATTAGAATTGTTTTTTGCTTCTTTGTCAAGTATGAGTTTCATTTCCACGTTTGACTGGACTTAATAAGGAAATAAGAACATTTTCCTTACTCCTCCATATTTTTCAGCCCTGTGGAGTCTCACATACAGAGGGTTTTACAAAAGTTTCAGAGGCAGTAGTGCACATTTAATTACTTATGATCCCAATACAGGGGGGAAAAGCACACAACCAGAGCCCAAACTCCCCATTCCTGGCAATGGGGATTCATCTCTTAAACCTTCACCCCTGGCCTCATGCAGTTGGATTCCCCTATCCCAGGCACAGTGCGTTTCAGCTCAGCACTGAGCTACTCAACATCCATTTTGTACCTATGAAAGCCAGGTCAGGTAAAGATTAGTTTTTCATCCATTTCCATGTCTCAGGATATAAAGCACTCCTCTGTTTTTCACGTCCTTCCCGTCACACCTGAAGCAGCACCAGCCCATCTAGAGGTTCTGAGGGAATTCAAACATAAATATTTTGATGAAAGGCCTGTTCAACATCTGATGGATATTTCCCCTCCAATCATTCCCTTTGTCTGATTGCAATTCAGCCAAGGCTGCATTTGCTCTAAGTTTTTATTGCTCAACAACAACCCATTTAACAACAGGTGAGTTATTGGCTGATGCCAAACACAACCTCATCCTCCTCTGTCAGTTGTGCAACCTGCACAAACCATTCCAGGAGTAATGCAGGAGAGCAGAGGAGGTGTTACTGCATGGCACAGGAGCACACCAAGTCTGAATGCACAGCTCCTCATAAGAAACCAGTTCACAGCTGGGAGAATTGGTCTTAGGGGATTGTTTCCTAGAAGCTTGAGAAGCCCACTCAGTGTTGAGGGACCTTTCAGGAAGAATTCTTCCTCTAAGCATGTTGGACTTAAAACCTGCTTTCAAGAAAAAAATATGTCACATGAAAAGTTTTGTGAAGTCAGACTTTTTTCTTGCTATGGATGAATCAACCTTAATTTCAAGACAAGGTTTTCTTAAACCTACAAGCAGTGAAGACATCAAATAAACTATGTTGACAATGTTTAGATAAAATTCTCTAACTGCCTTTTACTAAGTATAAACTCACCTTTCCTCTATATTTCTGAATATCACTTAAGACCAGTTGCTGTTGGAAGCCAGGTTTCAGGCTCTCAGCTACCCTGTTTATTTATATAGGCCAGGTGATAAGAACCAGTGAGATTCTAGTCAATCTAATTCAAGAGATACAGTCTGCAAGATTGCTATCTCAACACGCTGCACAACTCTAAATTCACAAAGCATCATCCAGTGTAGCTCAATAAAACTCTCTGCTCCAGGCACAGCAATGGTCAAAAAAATCTAATCAAATGATTGGATGCCTAGAAAACATGATAGAAAATAGTGAAATTATAATAATGTCCTCAGATCAATATTACTCTTTCAGAAAGTAAATAAAGTCTGAGCAGATGAGTGGCAAAGGTGAAGTTATAAGCTTCAATTCTTACTACTTCTGCAGAGGGCATAGGGCTTGCAGAAAAACTGCAAATTGGTGGTGCTCTGATTTTAAAATCACTTGGTCCCCTCATTACAGCAATCAGCGTGAATGTACATGAGGAGCACGAACCCGATGCTCTGTCAGCATCTGCAGGCTCTACTCCTGCTCTCATTCTTACAGCCAGAACACTTTATGGCTCGAGCTGTCTGAAACAGATACTGTGGACAGCAGCACAAATGCTGAATTTGTCAAGAGAGCTGACACTGCGTTCAGCACATCTGTAATTGCAATCTGGCCCCTACCAGAAGTAATTCCAAGCAACCACTTAGGAACAATAATTTTTTTCTCCCCTCCCTTTCTGTTTTTAAAGAAACTCAGAGAAAGTCTCTTCAGATGACTCAGTGCTCCTCATTCCTGCATCCTGACAGACTGGGAACTCGCCTCTATGTGCACGTGCACCCACACAGCAATGGAAAATCTTGCAGCTGCTGCCTGTGTCCCTGCTGGATAAGTGAGGTCCTCTCAATCTCTTCTGCAGCTCTTGGTGAGTAACTTCAGAAGGAAAAGTGCTTTGCTGCAGCAATGTGGTAAACTCCTTTTCCCATCACAATCTCGTTAGCATCCCACCTTCCCAGGACTGCTGCAGCACCAGGAAAACCCTGCTTCACAGCTAGAAAGAGCTACAGAGACTCTCAGGGAGTACAGATACCTAGGCCAACACTTTCATTAAAATCACAAAAGAAAAGCATTTACAGCTGCATTTACCCACAGTTTCTGAAAAGCAAAAAGAGGAAATGACAGAAGGTTTTTCTCTCTAGAACTGCTTTTAGATGAATACACCATTTTCACTGAAGGAAGAAGAGTCTTACAGGAAAAACTACTTTTGCTATCACACCCAGTTAACACAAAATACACATTTATCTGTTAAGATATGGCTAAGAGGGAATTTTGGTATGGGTAACATAATCACCACGTTACTGATAGAAAGGCAATTCAAGGCTGTTAAGGCTCACAGCAGGTGCCTGCTAGCTCCCTGTATGTGCTGAAAACCTGCAGTACTCAGTGGCAGGGAGAGGTGTTTGCAGAATTGACATCCTCAGAATAATGGCATTCAGATGGTAGCAGACCTGAAGCACTTCTACTCGTTTTAGAATAGCAAATGTAAAAACTTTGAGTATCTTAGACATGAAATCTGTGCTTCCCTTAAGCAAATGAAATTGGAATTTATATATTGTAATCTATCACATCTAGATTCACAAGCTCTGAAATTTGATTTTATTATTATGCATCTTCACATTGGCTTCAGTTCAAAACTTTGTTTAGCACCCCTCTGCACAGGACCACAACTGAAACTAAAGCAAAAGCTTGATCAAAGCTGAAGCTGTTTTGTAGGTAGTGACAAGAACACTTAGAGAAAGAAAACATTTAAGAAAAAGTTACCCAGCTAAAAAAACCAAAAAGGTATAAGCTAGTAACTAACTATAACTGTATGTTACCAACTATATTATTTTCTATTTGAATGGCATCTTGTTTTTTCCAGTTGTATGAAACAAATTGCTGCCCAGTTCTATGCTGAACTGGGGCTACACTGCAGACACTCAGAACCACAACTCCTTTTAGCACAATGGCCACAACAACATAGGGAAAAAAGCCCTAACATTTTTAAGGGAAATTGTTTTGACATTTTTGGTTTTAAACAGATATTGCAAGTTTTTAAAATACAGAAATCAGTGGCTGTTATAATGATTTCCAGAATAACAGTCCCAATGCCAAGAAATAATTGTGGTTTTAATAAACCATTTGGTGTTTTACTGGAAATGCCCAGACTGATGATAAATTGATACACTACTCAGTCTGGATGCTAGACCACATCCAACATTAGAAGAAGTTATGAGTTTCATTAAACTAGCTGTGATAACAAGCAATCTTCTTCCATATAATGGTACCATCTTCCTCATGAAAAAACAGGAAATATCTGAAAGGTTTGATTCCATACAACTAATTAAATTAATTAAGGCTCAAATTTTCCCACAGGTAAATTTCAAATGCCAATTTGAATTTCAAAAGAGTTAATTTCAACCTTTCAGCCATATTTTTCCCATAGACAATTTAACTGTGCATCTTTTGCAATTATGGACAAGCATATTTGACTGACAAAAGTATTCTCGAATCATTTTTGTGGCCTTTTTTTTGTTGTTGTTGGGAAGATGGACTATCATCACTAAGAAACACTCCAGTGTGTACAAGTTGAGGACAAGCTGAGCAAACTTGAAGTAATTGCCTTTTCCATGACTTGCAAGCTTTGCAATAACATAGAGATCCACCTGAAAGAAGAGGTAGAACTGAAAAAGGTCACTTTTGGCACTGGGGATGAGCAGGGCTGTCATTGTTGAGCATCAAACAACAGCACAGACTCTCGATTAGAAGGCTAGAAAAATGAAGTTTATTTTTTGAGATGTGACTCTTATATAGTGTTTTACACAGACTAATTTGATTGGTGAAACAAAGGTAAGCTTCTTCAATCACATTGGTCAAAACAGATGTTTGTTAAGAAACTTCTCTGTGAGAAAGAATGGATAAACACAGGTACAGTTACAAAAACTTTTCTCTTGTTTACAGAAAGCTTCCTGGGAAGGGAATTTCCCAAAAACGAAAACATTAAACCAGAGCTAATCAGGGCCCTGAGGGCGGCTGGAGAAGGAGACCCCTGAGATCCCTCAGGCACTGGTGTGGCTGTGAAAGAAGTGTTCCTTCCCTAAACTCAGTTCCTAGAGAAGAGGGAGGCTGTGAATCATGAAATAATTAAAAACACTGGAGGGAAAAGTAAAAAACGGAATAAAAATCGACTTACAGCACAGGATGGGAAGCGTGGGCCTGTGGGGCCTTGCTCCTGGCAGCCGCTGGCTGTCGGCTCTCTTGCTCACCCCTCACCCTTTAATTTCAGTCATGTTTAGGAATAAAGGGTCAAATGTTTCAGGCAAGCCTTGGACTGCGTGTTTGTGGCCAGGTGCTGGCTGTGAGGGCTCCTCCGTGAGGAGATTCCCACTGGAATTTCCTGTCCCAGCCCCAGGGCTGGGGCCCCTCAGCAATGCCGCCCTCAGTCCCGCCTCCGGCACCCCCAGAAAACTGCATTTCAGAAAGTGCAGAGTGTGCTTTGGTGGTGAAACTCTGAGGAGCACATCCCCTGTAGTGCTGCAGAGGTCTGGGGATCTTTCCTCACATCAACAACCCTGGCAGATTTTTAGGGAATTCAGTGCTGTTAAATAATGCATTTCTGAGACCAGGGGTGAGAAACCCTGCCGCAAACTGGCCAAGTTTAATCAGAAACGTTCATCAGAAGACAGCTATGCCCATGGAGGTTGAATTATTTCTCTCTAAACATCTTGAGCTCAGATCAGGACTTTTGCCGAATCTTCGCTTGGCTCGCAGAGCAGGGCTGATTTCCAGGCAAACCTTGCCAAAATCCTCAGATCTGAGGCAGATCTGCCACAAGGCAGATTTCCTCTGAAAGGAATGCTCTCTCCAAATCCTGTCATATTTTCCAAGACTTTTTAATTTCTGCCCTATACTCTGGAAAATGGCCTTCCAAGACTGCAAGTTAGAAAGTCCCACAAGAGCTGAATGGATTTGGACTCCAACAGCTTCCAAATTCTTGCTGCAGAAATGGAATTGACGACAGAAAAGAACATCCTTTATTTGGGTGTTTGGATCTTTTCCTCAAATTTCCGGTTGAAAGTTTGCACTTGGAATTGAAACCACATATCAAACCCACACAGGCAGAAAAAACCCTGGCAAATGTTTGCCTAATCTGTCCTTTAAACCTCAGCAATGGAAATCCTACAGCCTTTTTCACTGTGGTTCAAATGAGAGAGACATGGAGGAAGAAGAAATTCCATGCCTATGGCTCCTGCACCAAGGGAGAGTGGCAGATTAGCTAGTGCCCTTTCTGAGAAGTGCTGATTTAGCACACCATGATGTATTTTGAGAATCCTTATAGAATCAGATTGTCCTTGTGCTTAGCTAGCCCAGAACGACAACCACCTTATCATGCCTAAGTCCTGCTTGCTGCAATTTAAGTCCAATACTTCTTCCTTTACTTTTCACAGTCATGGAAACCGTTTCTTTCTTTGTACGTACTTTCTATCAATAGTTTAGGCCTGAGGTATTTCAGTGATCCTCTCCTCTTCAGGACACAGCTACAGCACCTCACTCTTTGCTCACACAGCTCACTTTTGGTAGCCCTGTACTCCCTGGGACAGGTCCACTTCATGTTATTGAGAACAGTGCCATGAACACTAGTGAGCCCTACCTAGAGTGCTGTACACACAGCACTTCAAAAATTTCAAATGTCACTCTGCTCCTTACATATTGCAGTATCTGGGGGGAGGAGATGTACAAGGTTGTAATATTCGTGATTTTCCTGATAGCTGGAGGATAACTGTGTGTGACTCAAAGGTCCTTTTTATAAACATCATTTGTCACCAGCTTTCCACTTTCTATAACAATTCATTTTAAAATTTCAGGTCACTAAAAAGCTGACAGTTCAGCTTCCTGCCCAGTCTCCACAGCAGAATACTTTGCTTTCAAATTCCATAATGAACAGCAAAGCCTTTGGAATACTCTTTTTCACAGATTTGCTTTCCATGTGGAAATCCTACCAATTATTGGAGAGAACCAAAATGTGCTCTCTTTATTACCTTCTCCCATTTCACTTTTCCAAGAACACTTTCATGATCATGATTATAAAAAAGTGCCTTCCTCCATCCTTTTCTCAGTAAGTCCCCTGTGCTGATCAGGTCAAAGCCACACAATTCTTTTCCCCTGCTTTCTCTGCTTCTCTGTCCAAAGTTGAATCCACATTTCTTCTGGAACCTCTGCCTGTGTCCCTGAGCAGTCTGTTCCTTCCTATAAAGTTAGCTTCTGATTTAGCTTCTCATCAAGCCCAGTCTTCCCTTCAGATGATATTATTTGCTGTTGTTGAGGTCTCAGCCATGTGATGATTACCTTGGCCCCTATAACTGGCATCCTCATCCTTCATTCCTTTACTTCGAGCCAGGGACTTCAAATGGTTTTGTCGCTTATTACTTTCTGGACCTCAAAGTAGTTATAAAGCTCCTTCCTTCATTCCTACTCATTCCTCTCCACCAGGGTAGAAATCATATGCCTAAGGTTCTTGTAAAAAAAAAAATCTGGTTATTTTTTAATTGTCCTTCCCAGTGCTGTACCTTGACAAGTTTACATCACCATCCCTCTTCCTGTCATGTCTTTTTTCAAGGATCCACTTTTCACTCACATATCTCATTTGCTATTTATCAATTTTACAACCAAAGATACTCTTCCCATCATTTATATTTTAGATCATCTTTTGATTTTAACATCACCTTTTTTCTACAGGTTGAACCACTCTATTCTAGATAATTGATGGAAGGGGTTATGTTCTCATAAATGTGTTGTTTAGCAAAATGCAAATAGTCACAGTGGTTTGGAGCCAGAAGAACCTGCTTTAATACTTCCTGGCTTTTAAGTTTGATAGAGCAAGAATAGAAAATATCTATACATATAGAAAGTGATTTGTGTGTATGTATAGACAGAAATAAACAGAGCTAGAAATTGATAGATTAAAAAATTTGTTCATCATCAGTTTCTATACCGTTTTTTTCCTTTAGCTTTATTATAGATGAACTTTCTTTAGATCAAAGTCTAGATTCCTGGAAGCATGTTTTCATAATTTATTAGTTTCAGAAAATAAAATCCAAAAATACTTCAAAATTTCATGTGCTTATACCATGGCAGTTATTTTGAGTACATAAGACCAAATGCTGCTGACCTTGTGGCGGTAGAACACCCACTCAAGGAGGTTACATTTTTGCTTAGGGAAGAATAGCATGTTTCATTCCGCAATGGTATTTGGTTTTATTTTCAGAGATCGTTTTATACAGAGTTTTACATTGAAGATGATTTCCACAATGCAAAGCTATGCAAACATTTTAATCAACTTGCAGGTGGACACATCTCAATCACAGAAAATGTTTAACTAAGACTATGAAAGCATCATGCAGTGCCAAGAACATTGAATGTTTAAGGGAAATGGGACAGAAAAGAAAGGTAAAAACCAGAAATTTACTTTTAAGCTGCTATAACACCTTCTTCACCTGTATTTTAATAAAAACATCATTTTGACTACATAAAAAATAGTTTCAGAAGTCATGTTTTGTAATCGAAGAATTTATTCTCATGCTATGGCCCATCCCTGATGCTGTAAATAGAAAGACTCTCCAAATCTCCTATGCTGCTGAAACCTCACACACACTGGTGGCTACTTAGATCAAATAACCCAAAAGCCAATGCTCAGTGCTGCTAATGGGGCTCTGCATGACTGAGACTCTGCAGGAGCCCAGGAGCCTCAAGGAGCTGCTCCCCAGCTCTGCAGAGCACTTGCACACAGGGTCTCCCTGAAACTGCTGCCACACCTCACTTGGTTCAAAAAAATGAGCTCACACAGCTTTCCTTGAAAGTCACACAAATTACCAAGCTCTGGATGCTTTGTAGGACCAGGATGAGATCTGTAATTGCTACAGGAGTCAGCCAGATTGAACAGCTGAGAATATCAGGGTATTTGAATGTGAGGACATTTCTCTCATCGTTTGATAGAAAATCTCTCTGCTCAGTAACCGCAGGCATTATGTTGGGGCTTGGCAAACTCTTTGTGTCTTGGCCTGGACCAGAGAACAGAAAGAAAATCCTGGCAAGGACTGGAAGGCAGCATCAGCTCAAGCCACATTCGAGGAGTTAATGAACTCAAGGAGTGAAGCTCTTAAAGGAATGAATATCCCCAAATTAATAAAATTTTTCATTTCATTAGGAAGTGAATACTCTTTCTTTTTACTCTACATCATTGAAACCATAAAGACAGCCCCTATGGAAATAGAAGACTCATCTGAAAAACTGATTTCATTTTCATCCATTATCTTTCTAAACGCAGCATCTTAGTGCCTGTGCTTTGAGCGTTCTCCAGAGAGCCAATGGGATTTCTTAATGGACTCTGTATCGGGCTCTGTGTAGCTTCACCTAACAATATAAATGTAGCAATTCTGCTGAGAGATGATGGAATGATGGAATGAGGAATGATTGTCAGTTATAGCCCTGTATGTGGGAATCTCTTTTTCAGTGCATTTGTGTGCGTTTCCTGCCAGGGAGAATTTCAGTCCAAATTTCTGTGCAGTATTTAAAACATAATTGTGTTTAACAAACCCAGCAAAAAGTGGCAAGCAATGCAACAGCGAGGAAAAGCCCGGACTTGTTTCCAAACTGTTCCTGGGCTAGCTGAGCCAGGCAGCTCTCAAGAACTGTGCTCAGGGATGCGTCCAGCAGGATGGGGTGACACAGGGAGCCACAGAGCAGCTGTAGGAGGTGTGTGGGGCCGTGCAGTTCTGGAAGGGACCTGTGGAGATCACCCAGTCCAACCTCCCTGCCCAAGCAGGGCAACCTGGAGCAAGGGACACAGGAACACCTCCAAGGGGGTTTGGAACATTCCCAAAGAGGGAGACTCCACACCCTCCCTGGGCAGCTGTTCCAGTGCTCTGCCACCCTCAAGGTAATGTTCTTCCTCATGGTGAGGTGAAGCTCCTTGGCCATTGCTCCTCATCCTGTCGCTGGCACCACTGAAAGGATTCTGGCACCATTTTGCTCAGCTGAAGATGTCCACTCCAGGCTGAAGACAACTGGTCACAATTTGAAACACTGGGAGACTGTTAATCAGCTGCTTCATTTGGTAATTTTTTTCCAGTAATTAATCATCCTCACTGCTAAAAACTGTGCTGGGTTTCTCATTTGAATGTATTTGGCTTCAGCTTTCTGCTATTCTTTCTTTTCATACTTTTATTTAACCTGAGCCACTTAATTGTATAGTAACCACTACTCTGTCCCTGTGGATTTCCAGGGTAATCAAGTTACCTCTCCATTTCCTTTTCAATAATTTAAAAAATTTAAACTCCCTAATGCTGCCACTTTCAGATGGAGTCTAAACAACTCTGCAGACTGAAATTCTGTGTACAGCATTTTTTTTTCTATATCCCCAATAGTGCTCTTCAACATCCTTTTTAAAATATCAGTCTCATTAAAATCAGATTAAAATGCATTTTGCCCAAATAAGCCCTGCCTCCCAAGTGATCTGCATGACTTTAATAAGATTTCCCCAACCTCGTGTTAGTTCTTACTTTGTACCAGCTAAGGGTTTACAATCCTTGTTATTATATTTGCTTTGGTGGAGTGCAGCAGTGTCGAGGGGGCTCCTCTCTGACCCCAGAGCCTCCTGGGGCAGGTGGCAGCTCTGTAGTGTTGCACTCTAATTAGATCTCAGCGTTTTCCCAGGCTGATTCTGCCAAGTACAGACCTGTCCCTCACATGGCAGTGATGGGGTTGTCCCCGACCTTGCAGGGTGCAGCTGCCTGGGCCAGGGGACCTGTGGCCCCTGCACCCCTCTGGATCAGGTCCAGCC
Organism: Oxylabes madagascariensis; assembly: GCA_013400675.1. Lineage (NCBI taxonomy): Eukaryota > Metazoa > Chordata > Aves > Passeriformes > Timaliidae > Oxylabes > Oxylabes madagascariensis. Next base: position 43,163 of record VYZR01008322.1, read on the forward strand.
ATCCCTCCTCTCTCACGAGAGCTGGAGGTGTGTAGTGCGATGTATTTACACTCCTCTGCATTTGTTGAGGCATTTTCTATGCAGGCAGCATAATTACAACAAGGAAGGCAGGCAGCCCAGGGTTTTTGCTGATGTCTGGCTCAGTCAGAGCTCCCACTGCTGTGGTCCAACACCTATTTGCCCATGGGGAGGTGTGAAATGAGCAATTGTAAAGCTGAGACAAACTTCAGCTGTTCAACATTTTAGAAATCTCCTTTTTTGAACCACCACATGTGCCGTCTTTTTCACCACAGAACTTCTACATGTGCCTTATCTTTTTTTCTTTCCAGTGGTGTTGGTATGACCAGCCTGTTCAAGACAAAAAGCTTGAAAAATATTTCTTTGATTAATTGTAGTAGCTTAAATAAAATTGTTATTTACCACCAGGTGCTCCTCACAGGAGGGGTGGCAGCAAAAGTGCTGCTCTCTGCCACCTGTCCTTCACCCTCACCACCTCATGCAAGACCCAGTGGTGGCCATGGCCACAAGCTTGACCTTCTGGACTTCAATTACGGAAAAGTGATATGGTTTCCTCGCCCTGATGTCTGTGGGTCTGCAGACACAACCCCACTATGGTTGGTGTTTATAATTCAATGGAGTTTTGGTTGTCTCTGGGAAAATTAAGGAAAATGGGGTTACAATGAAAGATCTGCTTGTATTTTCAAAATGTGCCTTGTGAAATCCCTCACAAGATTCACCTTAATGCATTCCTCGAGCCAGGAGTGAGTAATGTGATTTAGCTTCTACATTTTATGGGATCTGCAGCTGTAGAATTAGAAAATGGAACCAAAATAAATAATAAAAATAAAACAAGTGCCAGAGAGACACAATTGCCATTCCAAGCAGAAGGCAGCTCCTGTAAATGGGAGTGTCAGGTAGAGCCTGCTGGGCTTCCTTAGGGAAATAACAGGACAGCATCTTTCCATCACTGAAATCATATGGGAAACAGCCTCTGTAGGAAGTTCTCTACCGCCACTCATTTCTCATGTTGTCTTATGTTAGGTCAGCCATTACTCAGCGACCTGCCGCAGATTATAATTTGGCAAATTGAGGTTTGTGTGTGCCGAGTTGGGAGCAGATACGGCAAGAGTGAAAATGGGCAGCGGTGGCTGGATTCTGCTTTGGGTTTCTTAGAGCAAGCCCTGCCAGAAGCTGAGTTTGAGCTGCCCTGGGCTGATTGCTGGGGTCACTGTGGTTGCTGTGGTTGTTGTGGTTGTTGTGCAAGGCAGCGCAGAGGGCAGAAGGTCCAAGCGATGGTAAAGCAGATCTCCGTGGTACCCTGCAGCATCAACACATTTTAACTCTCTTCTTTCCCTTCCCTCCCCCTCCAACCACCCATCTGTAGTGATTTTGCCTTTCTATTCGCTAATGAAGTCGAAGCTACGGAGAGCAGCAGCTTTAATTTGGGATGAAACACCCCTTCCTGGAGTGCTGAGCATGTGACACAGCAGGGGAAGCGCTGAAAGTCGGGTTGGTCTTTCTGTGAGGTACCCGCACAGCGAACTTGACATCCTTGTCTAGACAGATAATATATTTCCTTTCCCCTATCACTTTGCAATGCAAGTCTGAACATTCTTAGTCTTTCAAATACGAATGAAACACTTTTCTTAACAATTTGCAAAGTTCTTTCTGTTTTTATTCCTTTTCTCTTCTGTCTGGTACTCACTGGAATCGATTCTTAATTGAAATCACTCCACCTCTAGGTCAGCCTGAAAGGTTCAACAATTACATTTCTGTCTTCTCAAGTTTGGGACATATTTTTCATTTTGTAGCTATAGAAATTAGCTCTCTTTGCTTCCAAAAGAGCAACAGTTACAAGAAATGCACAACTTGAGCAGCCAAAAAAAAAAAAAAAAAAGTGGCAATAAGCAAAGTCCTGGCAGAAAGCCTGGGGAGTGCTCAGGTGTTCCACAGCTGTGTTTTGGGGCAGCTCGTTTGTTCACAGCTAATTAGGCCAAAATTCAGGGAGCTCCCTGGAATTGGGAAAGATGCCTGAACTAAGAGAGAAATGGTCTGTAAAGGTGCACCCACATTGCAGAGATGCCAGTTTGCTGTGATTTCCCTTTGAATGCAATGATCAGATCCATACTTCGATGAGTTTAGGCAGGTAGCTCATCTTCAGGGTTTTTTTTATTCAGTTCGGTTCCATTTCCATGAAAATCTGATTTCCATTTGGGATGAAAATTTACATTTCCTATCAGTTCTACTGAACTGATGATCTTAGACTTTCTCCTTTATTTTTTTTTCAGTGTGACCAAAGCTCTGCCTCTCCAAATGCTATGTGCCTTGTCCTGTCTGTCTTCCATTTATTTTTCTGTCTTTGTGCATGCTGTTCACCTTTCACATTTTGGAAATTGCTTTAGATGCAAATACATCCATTTGTGATTCCACACTCAAGATTTTAGAAGTTACTAGAAAATTCAAAGTAACATACGAAAGATCTGAGCCTTTGCTGCTGATTCGCGTAATTGGTTTTAGGGATTTTGGTTTTCTCATTTTCTTCTTTTATTAACAGATGTTCTCTTCCATTTTAAAGGGCTTGAAAATGTTAATTGTTTAAAGTACCAAGTCTGATCATTCTTTATCCTCTCTGTGTTTTTCAGCTTTTTCTTTCTGCAAGATCACCAAGCAGCACTCAGCACATTTAATTCACTTCGCAGACCTCAGTTACAGATTAGTAGATTCATTCCTTTCACACAGCATACTGGGATTTAGAGAAATAGAAGTAAGCAGAAAACACTGGACTTTAAACAGGGGCTCAGACACAAAAACAAGTTACCTGGCTTGGAAAGTTTAAAAGGAGCAGCTGGGCTGCAGGAACTGGCTATGTCCATGCTTTTTGCATGACTCAAACAGAATAATATTGATTTAGTTTTGTCTGGGACATGGAAGGATGAGCAAAGTCCACCTATCTGGTATTTCCAGTGGTTCAAACCATGCACACAAAGAAGTACAGCTCAGCTTGGCCCTAGCAGCTTTCTTCACTTGTGGTCCCATTTTGCTGCCCTTGAGCCCCCCCAACATTGTCACTGACTCGGAATATTTTGGATGGGCTGTAGGGCACATTGTCTGAGTTGTGTTTCATCATTAAATACACATTTGTGCTTCACCATTAAATACATATTTGTGCTTGAGCTCCCTGTAGGTTTCTAGGCAGATGGGCACTTCCAAGCTGAAATGAAATGAGGTACTCTGAGTGACCACCTGGAGGGTCCTGGCTCCAAAACGTGTCTCCAACCACAAACCCCAAAGCCCCAGGGTGCTTTACCTAACTTAGAGTGATGGGCAGGTACCTGCTTTTGAAAAGGGAAAACATCTTCCCTTTCACTCCTAAGTTACCCTTCCCAGACCATTCACAAGAGCCAGAGCACAGCAAAGGAGAGTCCCCAGGGCAGCAGCTACAAAGATATCAGCTTCTTCTCTGGATATTCAGAAATCATATGAAGAAGTGCTCTTGGCCATTGAAAACTGCTGAAGGTGGTCCAGTGATCAGGCAGCAGCAAGGATGCTTTGCCTCTGTTTCCCCCTGCCGCCTTCCCTGCTCCTTGGACACACCTGTCACTCACTGTTGGAAACTGAAGGGGGTTTTCTTACCCCTGTGGGCCTGATTTTTAGTCCCAAATAAAGGTTTTGCAAGACTTTCATGGAACGCACTAGAGAAATTCAACATCCTGTCAGATCTGGGGCGCAGGCTGACTTGAGGAGATGACGCACAGCCCCGGGGCTGCCTCAGGGAAGGGTTTCTTGTGCCCTCGTTCCTGTTTCTATCCATCTTGCAGCTCCAGCAAAGAGCTCTGGATAAACACAACTTGGGCCTTTAATAATGTACAGCTTACAGTGAACAAGACAGCAACCTTGTGTGTCTGCTCCTTTTCAAAGGGTGCTTCTCCTCTGTTTCTTCCATCAAGGTGAGGGCCAGAGGCAGGTTTAACGCTTCCCTGGCTGATAGCAGGAGGGCTTGGTGATGGAGAGGGGAGCACAGAGGTTCTGGGGACAGCCAGAGGGAAGTCAGACAGGGAGAGGAGATGGTACAGAGAGGCTTGAACCTGCCCCTTTCTGTTCTGTCCGTAATTCACCACTCCTGTTTCCATCCAAACAGATTCACCTTATGATGCACAGAGCAGGAGGCTGCTCTGCCAGCAAGGATGGCTCCCTCCAGTTGCCTGAAGTGCCACCTGAGGGGTGACTTGAGGACATCTGAGACCTCCTTGAGGCAGATGTGAAGCACAGCAAGGTGCCCCATGGGGATCTCAAATGGCACCAGATCCCTGTGTTTAAGCGGCTGCCTTGCAGGCCTCTGCCCCTCCGGGCTGCAACATGGGAGCACAGCTGCCAAAAATGCACATTTTGTACCTTAACATCATTCCAAAGTCATGTTGGGTTACAAATTACAGATCCAAGTGCCGACTTTGCCTGTCACAATTCCCAGCAAGACGTTTCATCTGGGCCAATTAAGACTCAGTCTGGTAAGTTTCTGTAAGTTATTTCTTTCAGGATATCAGCAATGGGCCTGGCTGCCAAGTGACATTTCTGAGCACTTTGTTCTAAGCTGAGGCAGTCTCTGATGATCCAAGCCACCCTGTGAAGACATGAGCAGTAATCCCTTCAAAGACACAGCCCTCCTTTTCCCCTGAAATGCCGTTGGCAGTTTGTTCCTTTCTGAAGGAAAACAGTAAGGGCTACAATATGACATATAGTTTATTGCTATCAATTTTTGGATATGTTACTTCTGAGCATATCCTAGCTCTTTAAGTTTTTTATTAGCTGGAATTATTTTCCTGTTTAAGGGAATCTGCCTGTTGAATTGTGGGGTTTTCCTACTTAATTAAACTCCAAATGAATTTCACTGTTAATTTTCCCAATATCCATTTGCTCAGTACAAATATGTGGAAAGTATATTCGGTCAGCATTTTCCTGCTGCAGTAATATACATGCAGCTTCCTCACCACCTCGCTCCTGTGAGGGTGGGAGATATCCACAAGAGGATATGTCTGAGTGACTGGAAGCCAGAAGCCTCCACGAGCTGTCCCAAATCGCCAGCACTGTGCTCAGTCAGTGCAGGGCTGGGAAGGAGGAATTAATTAAGACACGTGGTCACTGTTCAGGCCTTCCTTGAGCAAAGATTTCTCTTCATGCACAGTTTTCCATATCACTTTTGCAAAAAATTGGGAAAGACAAATGAAACAGCTTAGAGGAAAGCCCTGGAGGCAGAGCAGGAACTATTAAAATGCCACACCCTGCCCACAGCCTGTCCCTGCACCTAGGTCAGCCCACACCATAGGCACTGGAGTCAAATGCTACAGCCACCGCCTGGGATTTCCTGGATGGTGTTTTGTGTCTGAAGAGAAGGGAGTCCACAGTCATTTCCAAATTCTGGAGGCAATCAGCTGTGAAGTTTAAATCTGTTTCATAGTTGGGAGAGGCCATAACAATATACTGCTTTACAGATAATTCTGCATAACACAGCTTTTCTATCTCATTCTGTCAGTTGCAGCATGTCTCTATATTCTTACTGCAGCCCAAGAAATCCTCACGTTAATTCTTCCCCCACCAGTCTTGTCTGTCACATCTACACTAGCCTACATGTTATTGTCTCTTTAATTTTGCTAGGCAGGGCTTCATTGTGCCATACACCATCTTCCCTACACATGGTTCTCAAACCATCCCCTAATTTTATTTCATATCCTTTATTTTGTATTTCCAGGCAGTTGCCATTTCACTTAGTCCTGTTGTTTTACATTATTCTCCTGACCTGACTGTATGATCATCCTATTTTTCATATGATCATATTTCACTTTCTGCTTTCCCCAGTTCTGATGAATTCTCATTTATTTTACTGGCAAGGTTTTGGTGTCAATTCACCAATTAATTCTTGCTGTCACCATGTGATGTTAATATGGATTAGGTGACTATGGAGTTTTAAGAACTTGAGCCCTAATTTCCAGCAGTTTTAAGGGGAGACAAGCAACTCAGGGCTGACCTGCCAGTTTGGGACACCAGATGTCTTCTAAGGACAGCAGTACTGGGCCAGACAGTAGAAATCTGAAGTATCTGACATGAGGAAAAGAATGAAAAGAGGAAACTTCTCATGTTTATTAAAGCGGTAATGATATCACAGTGGGGGTGTGTTGCCTTATTCCAGATTTATAGCTGGGATCTGTGAATGTCAGAGGGCTCAGCATGCAATCCCAAAGACACTCTATTTGCATGTACTCCACATTCAATAAATAAAAAATGGAAGTGTCAGAGACGCATTTTAAAACACTCTGTTATTAAGCAGTTGCCAGCAGATCTTGTGTTTTTTGGCCATTACTCTCCCACAAGCTCTCCCTGTGTGTTGTGATGAGTTGGAGATGCTCGAGCTTTACTGCCAGGCTGAGAACCAAAGCAAAGGGAATAACTAAAGGAGAGAGGAAAAGTTCTCCTTAAATCTGCGTGTCTTAAGATGAAATCCTGCCTGCAGACAGCCCCAGCCTGGCAGAAGGAGGGATGACTAAGCCCCATTTCCTTCTGTGAACAGCCACTTTGCTGGTAACTTCAGCCATGCAGCCCTACACACCAAGGGACACTGATGGGCCATGAAATTTGAGTCTGTATCAATGATATGTTTAACTTCCCATACTTCACTACAGTTCCAGATAGACATAATTCACAAAGGACAGGTTTTGCAGTTAGCAAACAGAAACAAAGCCAGTGTTAACAAAAAGGTCAATTTTTTACCACTCCACTCTTTTTCTGCACATTCGGGATCTGAGAGGTGATTAAAGCAAGGCAAGGTTATTACTTGGAATGAAAGCATGAAGATATTTTTTTCCTCTGAGGTGCAAAGCATGCAGGGGGAAGGGTGAGACCTGCAAGATCTCTGAGCAGGGCCCTCTTTCACACCTCCACCCCCTTTTCAAGCTGTCTGTTCCCTCCCCAGCCCACTTAACTCACCCCTCTAGTGAGGGAGACACAGGACTGTCACTCCTGCAGCACATCCCTTCCTCCCCAAAACCCTCTGTGAGTGGGCAGACCACCAGACCTCACTCTTGCATGACCCCAGCAAAGCTGAAGCTCAACTTTCATCTGGGCTGCCAGACTGAAAGGAAAACAGAGGTGGTCCTGAGAGAGGTCCCTGCATCCTCACCGATGTCCTCCCCATGGTGACCTGTCCCCTGAAGCTGTCCACTCCCAGGACCTGTCCTCAATTTTACTGTCCCTTTTTCTGATCATTTCTCCCTTGCCAGAACCTTCTGATTTCACTTCTGGGCATCACATAGGCTCATGTCAACTATATAACCCAGGGATATATGGTGTATTTAACCACTGCAGTCAGCTCCCTTATTTTCACCCCCTTTTTTTCACCTTTTCTTTTTCTTTCCAGCAGAAGGCAACACATTGCCATGCAATGACCTCTTAAAGACGAGTAACTTTATAGCTCTTCCACTCCTGCAAGGCAAAAGCAAAATTTTAATTTACTTTCCTCAAGCAGTACTTTTCCTTCTCCATTATATCGGCACTTACCCTCTGCCAAAGCCTTACACACTGCATGATGTGAAAGAAAGTGGCAGGGAATAAAATAATTTGTGCTGCAAGGCATCACAGCCATTTGGTAATTAATCTGAATTATTTTTGTGGTTGGGCTGGAGGAGGTAGAAGGGTGAGTTCCATCTCAGCGAGAGCTGAGTGTTTCTGTGCCCCAGATGTTTTGTCCATGCCTGCAGAGCTGCTTTCTCCCACTTCACCCACCAGCTCTGCCAGGTTTGGTGACTTGGTTGAGCTCTTGCCCTTTACCCTTAAAGCCACAGCCCCAAAGGTGCCTGGTGGATCTTTCCACATGTGAAATCACCTGTGCTCCCACGATCATTTTCCTGAATTACTGTTGGGTCATCCCAGAAAAAGCAGCATCACAGATGACACTGAAAGTTTGAAATTCGCTGGCTTGGACTTTTTGATTATTATTCTGCTTCCTCTGTGAGAGATGAACTGCACTCCCAACCTCGTGTTCTTTATTTGCAGGTGAGTTTGACTTAACTGCACTATTGATCCCAAGATGGATAGGAAGCCCAGCAGCTTAAGCCTTGTCCCTGAAGGTGGGAAAGGTTCAGTAGATTTATGAAATTCTCCAGGATATACTGGGGCTCTGCAGTATATCTATCTAGCAAAAAGGCTTTACATTTTAATCACATTCCCATGATTTGTATTCCTTGTTGAATTATTATTTTTTTTATTATTTTTATTGAAACTCAAGATTTTTCCTCTAGCTGAACTGCACAAGAAATGCAGTCAATTAGGAGGTGGGGAGATGGGCAGTCCCTCCCCCACGAGTCTCAGACATCCCAATTCTCAGCCCCGTCCTAACACTGCCATCTCCACATCCTTTCAGGCAGGACAGATTTGGCATTTTCCTCTGAGGTAATTAATGTGGCTTCATGATTTTCTCTTGTTTTCACCTGGGATAAACAAAAGCATCTTTAGAAGGGGTCAGATAAAAGCAAGAAGCAATGGCCTTGCAGGTGTGTCCCAGTTTGGACTGGGATGAAGTCCCTTTTTTTTCACAGTAAAGATTGTGTTTTGTACTTTTCATGGAACCAGTGCTGATAACTGAGGGATGCCTTTCTTATCCCTGGGCAGTGCACACACAGGGCCAAGGCCTTTGCTGCTCCTCATGCTGCCCCAGCAGCCAGGAGAGCAACAAAGGGAGTTGGGAGGGACAGGACAGCTGAGTCCAGCTGAGCCAGGGGATATCCCAGACCAGGGGCAGCATGCTCAGCACCACAGAGCTGGGGGAGAAGGAAGGGGAGGATGTTTGAAGCAGTGGTTTTTGCCTTCTCAGGTCACCTCTGTGTGTGACAGAGCCTGGCTTTCCTGGAGATGGCTGAACACCCTCCGGCCCATGGGAAGTGGAGAATGAATTCCCTGGTTTGATTTTCTTGAGAGAACAGCTCTTTTTTCACCTATTGAGCTGTCTTTATCTCAGCCCACCACTTTTCCCACTTCCACTCTTCCAGCTCCCTCCTGCATCCCATTGTGTGGGGGCGAGTGAGCGGCTGAGTGGGGCTGAGTTGTCACCTGGGGTTAAACCACAGCAAGATGCAAACAAAACCTGGCATCACTTTCTGCCTCAGAGCAGGAACATCACCCAGCTGTGGGGACAGAGCCCTGAGGCAGCACACCCACACCAACTCCATGGCTGAAGTGGCACTGGGGCACCAAGGGGACTACTTAAAATCAGCATTTTTTAATAAATTCCCTCACTGTATATCATGGGAGTTAGTGGCAGATCCCTGACATTTGTAGAGCAGACTAATTCAGAGGCTGAGAAGTCCAGAGAGATAATGAAGTTAGACAGGTTTTGTCTAAATGAGAGAAAAAAGAAAGGCCACCTTGTATATATAGGAAATACAATCCAAAATGTGGAATTTTGATTAAGAAAGAGAATGAAGTCTTGAAAGCAACAAAACAGCAGTAGCCCAAGAACAGACAATAAAAAAGGTGAGTGTAAGGTGAGCAGAAACTGGTAAATGTCATCCAAATGTGACCATGGCTCAGGGCTGATCCCTGGAATAGCCACAGATTCTGCTGCTCCACAGGGAATGGAGGCAGGCAGTACACTGAATACACTGCACTGGCAGGATTGGTGAGGAGGACAGAGAGGACTGTTGAGGATCAGGAAGAAGGAGACATGACAGCTACACACTTGAGGATTTTGCAAAATGGCAGCATCCAAAGAAATGCAAGCAGGTTTCAGTACAGCTGTGTGTGGAGGGAATGTAAACCAGGCTGCTGGAAGAGCAGGAAACCCTCCCTGACAGCCAGATCAAGCCGCCTGTGAGGTCACACAGCTCCTGAGAGGCAGGAGGGGAGCATCCTGCACCCAGTCTGGAGCAGCATGAGACAACTTTATCCAGACACAGGGAACCAGCCAGACTCTGTCCCAGCCCAGCCACCTCCTCTGGGCTGCCCCAGAGAAAACCTCCCACCCCATCAGGCCAGTGTTGCTCCAGCAGTTTCTTACTTATCAAAATATAAAGTAGAAACATTCCTGATTGCCCTTTTCTGCAGTTTGGGTGAGGCTTCAGCATGACAAACCATTACAGAAATGATATCCTTTTAAGCATTTCTAGTTTTTGTGCATAGCAAGAAAACACACTTTTCTTCCCATGAAATAGTGACTGTTCTCACCATTAAATGGCTGTTTGGGTTTTTGCTACATTTTCTACTTGCAAAAAACCCTTGGACATGGGCATTATTTTAAGCTAGCTCTAGCAATGACATTTGCAGTCATAACAAAAATGGAGCTTTAAAAGACAGTTTAAAGCTCTGCTTTTCCTCGCTTCTGCCTGGAGAGCATCAAAATATTTGCTTGCTTGTCCAAGGCGGTATTACTGAGGATAAAATATACTTATGGTATATTTCTAAGAAGACATTTCGCAAGCAACATCCCCGGATTACAAGCAGTGCCCCTTTTTTACAGGTGTATTTTTGGTTGTACCCGGTGGTACCCTGGAGCAGCCTGGGCTCACAGGGATTGTCACCTGGCCAGAGCATTTTGGCGTGACATGCAAAATCCTTGTGCCATTATCAGCCCTCGATGGGCTGCAGCCCATCATGAACCAAATCCTTTGTACCCCCTTAAAGAGTCTTTAGTAAATGATGGCAATGCAGCGGTCTGGAGCAGGCAGCAGGTTTGGTTTCTTTCCTTGGGTGGGGAGTTCCCCCATTTCCTCTGACAGAAGAACCATGGAATGCACCAAGTGTTACTGTAATTAAAACCCCTCTGCTGAAAAACAATTGCACCAGGCAGCCCTGTGCTAAACAAGTGCTTTGAGCTCTCAGGCTCCACACACAGTCCTGGCTGACCTTTACAGAGCGTTTCTGCTGTGCCATCAATTTTCACAGGTCCCTTAGGGGGGCACTTCAAAGAGTCTTCCCTCACTTTGCACACTGCAATTCCAGAGTTATGGCATTTTCAGACACACCAGCCAAAGACCCATGCAGGCTTATTTTATTTAATGGGTATTTTTATATATCCTTTAATCAAATTTTTGGCTGCTGCAATCATCTTGGCTGCTGAATGTGAGCAGGACCCCTTTGTGTTCGATGCCTGGGTCCTTCCCTTCATTTCACACCCACATCACACCATTCCTTCCTTAACACAGGGGTATAGGGCATCTTGTCAGAATCTAATTTATTATTTCTGAGCATTACTGGAATCTATTTTTTCCTCTAGAACTAGAATCTGAAAGAGTGAATTAGTTTCCTATAAGGCAGGCCACCTAAATTATTAAACCTGTGACCATGTTGCTAATTTAAATACACTGTTTTTAAAAGGTGTTGAAAAAAAGGTCCACTACTCAAAATCATTTTTCAAGATTTTGCTTTATTTAAAAGAATAGCCCTCATTAAAAAAAAAAAACACCTCTGAATGCAACCACTTAAACATATTCTATGCTGTCCAGGAGTTACTGGGCAGATTTACCAAGGTCTGTGCATTACAGATAATGAAGGCAAACACTGCAGTGACAAAGGGAGGCCAGAGAGTGTAAGGTCCTGCTTTGGAAAATCACAACCCAAGTAGCAGTCACTGCCCCAGAAGAGCTCCCAGTAATTACAGCCCCACAAGAAGCACAATGGGATGTAACACAGAGCAGTTTATGAAGTTCAAAGTACACCTGTGGTGCATCCCAATCCCACAAACAACTTCGGCAAACATTATATAGCTTTCCTTTGGGGACGAGTGAAAATTACACACAGAGGGGCTGAAAATCTATTAAGCCATTCAGCAGGTAATAATTCCTGCCAAATCAGGCAGTAATGTTAGCTGCTTATTAGCTGTATTAGATACCCGCGGGCAGAAGGCATCCGGCACCGTTCTGTGACATCGCATTATCCCTTGATTTGTTTCAGGCCACTTGTATTTGTCACCCACCCCCTCAGGAAGCCAGAGCCACCACCTGGCATGGGTTAGCTGGAGGCTTCCCCCTGTAAATTGATCTTTGTGAATTAAGGCAGCAGGAGCTGCGGGCTGAATTACACCCAGCTGTGTGCTGGGTTGTTTTAAGAGGAGATTGTATTTTCGACTCAGGTGAGCCAAGGAAGGGATGAACAAGTTTTGCTGCTCCAGTAAATCATCCCCTGAAGGCTTTGTGGTCTTCCCCAAAACACAGCTGCATACGGAGCAAGGGCTCTAGCAGCAGTATTAGCACTTGTATCCAACATCAGGCTTAACAATAAAATGATCTATGCTCCTGCAAGAAAAGAGGAGAGAGAAAATGCATCAACAGATATTTTATAAGCATAAAGTGTAAAAATTAGATTAGTTATGTGACTCCTTGACCAATTGTTGGGTAATAATCTTGGAGAGCAACCTAATTTAAATTTCTATTTACTGTTATTATATTACAACCAGTAAGAACAAGAGCCTGTCAGTCCTCCTCCTCCTTTTTTTCTTGATTGCCTTCACCCTTTTACTGTGGAGCTGCTTATCCAAAACTCCATGTGGAGCATGCAGGCAGTAACCCGGGGCAAAGGGCCCCACACTGCAGGGATACCATCCCCACTCGTGTATAAAGAGCTCAGGTACCTCAGTGCCACAAGTGACCCATCCCTTTGCTGAGTAACTTACCCAAAAAACACACCACATGTTAATTATCACGTTATTTCCACGTAATACCTAAAAATCATGGCAGAGAAAAACTATAAAAATATGCAGCAAGTCACTCAAGATGTAAAGATCTGGCTGTTAAATGATTTTTCCCATCACATCTTAATTTTTTTCATTTTAAAGGGCCGATTTGGAGTTTTCTGAGCCACTTATATCTGAAGTCTAATATACGTGATAGCTTCACAGTGTGTGATCCAGATGTGAATGAGTAAAATGCCTTTTCAATATTGCCTGTGCACATCAATATAAAGAAAATATTGAAAAGTCAGTTGTGTTTACCAAGTTAACGTGCACATTTTACGTGTTCACTTAGGCCAGTGCACTGTGTCAGTGGTGAGCCAAGGCTGTTAAGGCAAATACAAATACTATAAAAACTGAATTAAGTTGTTCTGTATCTTTGCAGTTGCCCCTTACTTTATATTCTCCTGCTCCTTTTTTATTCCCCATGTGAAGCTGAGCACTGTTCCCCTGCTGAAGTGCTGACACCTCCAGTTATAACTTCATTGCAGCAGAAAAGCCTCAGGAAGACGAGTCTGGATCCTGCTGCCAAAGCCTGGGTGAGGGGTGGAAGGTGATGGAGGTGACCAGGCTGGGCTGGTGGTGCCACGGTGCTGTCCAAAAGCTCCAGGTATGTGGTTTGAATCAAGGTATTCACCAGATATTGATTGTTTCTCATGTGTTGGAGAAGTGCCTTTCCTGGTCTATCACCCCAGACAGTGAGAGGGGCCCCTGTACCATCATTACCTTCTGTAGTCCTAGTTTAATGTTTTCGTTTTTGGGAAATCCTTTTCCCAAGAAACTTTCTGTAAACAAGAGAAATGTTTTTGTAACTGTACCTATGTTTATCCATTCTTTCTCACTGAGAGGTTTCTTGATGAACATCTGTTTTAACCAATGTGATTGAAGAGGTTTACCTTTGTTTCACCAATCAAATTGGTCTGTGTAAAATACTATGTAAGAGACTCACATCTCAAAAATAAAGATTCCTTTTTCTAGCCTTCTGTTCAAGAGTCTGTGCTGTTGTTTGATGCTCAACAATGACAACCTTCCTCTTTATGTCTGGACATTCGTCCTGCTTCACAAAATTTCCAGTCCCCCTCTCTTCTCCTCTGCTGCTCAAACACACCTGAAATAAAGTATGTGAGGTTACCCCTATGCTGAACAATGGGGAAAAAAAACCCAAATGGTATTTGATGTGAATCAGGGCTTAAAGGCAGAGAGACAAGATAAATTCTGCATTGTCATTAATACTCATGAAGAGGAAAATATTTTTTCCCTTGGCAAAGATAGCAAACAAAGCAGCAAAGGGACTTTCATCACTTTCTGGCTTTGGCTGCAGCAGCAGGTGGCAGGGGTGACACATCTGAGAAGACTTAAGGGACTCACAGCAGCCCTACATCCCACGGTCCTGCAGCAGCAGCACCTCCTCCTCCTCTACCAGAATCAGCTGCCAGCACTGCCCACCAGGGAGAGGAAAACCCTGCAGATAGGATCAGACAGGCGCAAATGTTTTCTGCCAACAAAATTTCACATTTCCAGTGTGTTTTGAACAAAACTTTTAAAAGCAATTTTTTTATGCCAGTGAATTTCCCCTGCTTGAGTTTCCGAAGAGCAGGAATTCTGTGAAAATTAATGATTTGCTACAGGTATGCATTTAACAAAAATTCCATTTCTGAGGACTAACAGCCCACGTACCCAGCAGAAGGCACGTGTGTGGTCACAAAAGCTGACAGGGAAGATGTTTGGATGGGCTAAGGAGCAGGCAAAGAAAGCTGCTCCCTCTTCCCAGTCTGGCTCTGGACGCCCACCTGCAATGATCTGCAGAATTCAGCCCTGTGCAATCCCTCTGTCCAGGTTCTTAACCTTGCTCTGACTGCAGGAGCCAAACACATTTCTCATTTGAGGGATAATTAACCTTCCAAGTGAAAGTCAGGGTTCCAGGCTGCACGGAGGGGCTGCAAAAGGAAAACCGTGGAGACCCCTGTGAGAATAGGAGACAGGAAAGAACTGCACCTACACACTGAGTCGTGCTGGAAAAGAAGGAAGCTTTATTTACATCTTTGACATTTTATAGAATTCTGAAGGTGACAGTGGATTGGAGGGTGAAGCTGCCGCCCCTCCAACACACTGGTCAGACCAACAGTCTGTCAGCTCTCTCCTCCTCCATGAAAATATGAAAACAAACCATTTGTTGATACTTGAAAGCGTGAGAACTTCATTACAGAAACTAAAACAATTCAGAAGGCTGAACTCGGGGCAACAGACCCCAGCTGCAGGTCTGTCAGTTCAAATCCCACCTCCCTGCACACCAACCTGTCTCTCTACACAAGCTCCAAGTATATTTTATCTGTCCCTCCAACACACCCTTTTATAACATGGTCAAACTGTTAGGGGATTGGAAAATAGTGTGTCATTTGGTTTCCCTGCCTTTTGGAGGCTGGAAAAGCAGCTGCTGCAATTGTCATGAGGGTTGGGGTGGGTCACAGCACCTGGGCCCTGACAGCCCTGGAGAAAGCATCCAACTGCTGCTATCCAGTGGGTTCTCCAGCTGGGAGAGGAGGTGGGAGCAGGCATGAAGGGAAGGCTGGGTTCAGGCAGCACACTTGGACCATGACCATGGTCTGGACATCAATGGCACACAGTCGCCTAGTCCCCATGCCATCTCTGGTCTCTCAGCCTGGTGCTCAGCCCTGGTGTCATTGCCACAGCAAACATCCCCCCCCATTCATCAGGGGAATTATGGGCATAATGGAATAAGAAAAAAAGCAGCACAGAGGACAGCAGTTGCAGAGTGCTACAAAATGTGACATCGACCCCACAGGTCACAGACCACTGTCTCCTGTCACCCCTTTGATCATTAGTTTTGATCTATTTAGCTCTGTAGGGCGCAGACAGTAAATGAGAAACCCTTTCCCTCAGTACAACAGGGAGAGGAGAGGAAGCAAGGGACCACAGGTATTCAGTGGGCAGTATTTGTGCCAGCAAAGAGCTGCCATCACCACAGTTTCCCAGCACAGGGGCTCAGAGGCTTTTGCCACATCCATGCAGTGAAGAGCTGAAGTATCCAGTGACTGAGTCCACCACCAGAACAACCCCAGGGACTCCAAGATCACCTGGGAAAACACACGGGCTGTGCTGTGGGATGCACCTCCCATTGCCCTGCTCCAGAACCTGAGCTCAGCCCCTCTGGCTCAGCCTCTCTGGCTCAGCATCAGGCACAGCCTCACCTTTACCTTGCAGACAGGCCCATGTTTGTCTGACTTGGACAGGTTTTAGCAGCTGTCAGGTGCTGCAGGGCATGCAGGGACAAGAGAGTGGAAGGACCATGAGTTAGAGGTGACTGCCCAAACAGAACAAAATAAACCCACCCCCCCAGGGTGTTTCACAGCTGAGGAAAGGTGTATCTGCCCTTTTTGAGCTCACTGTCAGGTTGCATATTTGGCAGATAAATCACATTAGACATTTTGTAGGTCAGATGAGTTAATGGAGGTGAAAGAGGAGCAGAAGGTTGCCAGGTCATGACTTCATGAAATCAAAGTGCATTAGCAATAATTAGAGGAGTTCTTCTAGAAATACTCATAGCTCTGTAAAATGCAAGAGGCACGCAGAGCTGCTGCCCAGCTCCAGCCCAGGAGTGCTTCCAGGGTGTCTGCTTGGGCTGAACACCGTGACTACACCACAGCAGCCTGGTTATGGCTCAGCTCCCCAAAACAGTGTAAAAACTTCCTCTTCCCCAAATCAACCCTCAGGTAACAGCACAATTTGCTCAGAAATCCATACTGAGAGCAGTGCCAAGACATCCATGCAGTATCACCACAGCAGGTAAGATTATCACTACCTACACTCTGTGGGGGACAAGCACAGCACATAAAGGCACCTCACTACAACCAATCCCTCTCAGGACCATGATAAGCAGAGCTCTCCCTGGATTTATCTCTGCTTATGGGATGGGTGCACACTTGTGCCATCTCCTGTGCCCTCCCTACAAGCAGTTGCAAGGAAAGTTTGAGGTAATTCAGAGCTGAATTGCAATGAGGGTGCTAAAACCTCCTCGCGGTTATCTCCTGGAGTGCTGTCACATCCCGCATGTGACATCGACCCCCTTTCAGTGCACCTCCCGTGTTCCCTGTGCCGAGGATCTCTGTCCTGCCCAGCATCCACAGGTGAGCTCACATCGCTTCTGGCTGGAGCATCTGCAGGGAGACACGGATTCCTCGGCTCCAGATAGAAAGATAAAGCTCTAATCTTCCTCACCTTGCCGTGACTACACGGCACCAGCCTTTCCAGCAAGGTTTGCCATCAGATGCTTTCACTCAGCTGCTTTTTTTCCAGGCAGGTTGAGCTGAAGGGTTTTCCAGGCTGCAGCCAGGCAGGATTTCTTGTAGGAAGGTGCCATCCTGTGGTGAAGTGTGAAACCCTGACTGCACCGAGCCTGCACACTCCTGTAAACTTCACACAATTAAAACATCTAACGTGCTGCAATAAGGCCAATTCCCCCTCCCCTCTCCACGGTGCTTCAGCTGCAGCTCTGCATTACAACAGATTCCTGCATGTTCTTGATTTTCTGGGCTCCTCGGGAGATTTACCAGTTGCTTCACATTTGTTATTTATTATTGTTTGGGGCACAACTTTTGGATTTTTCACCGCTAACACAGTCTGGCTAAATCAGAGTTTGAAAATTGAAGACAATACAACCAACCCACAACTAAACATCACCTTGCCGAATGGAGGTTTGGGGGTCTCATCCCAGAGCAGTCACTGCTCACACACCCCTTGCCATGCTGTGGGCAGCAGGCCCAGCCTCGGGCTCTGCAACAAGTCAGGGATGGGGAGACCCAAACAAGACCAGGGGGAAAATCTTCCATACAGCCAGGGCATTTAGCTGGGAAAGAGAGATGTATTTAACCCCTGCTCCAGTTAAAGTTCATTTATTAAAAAAAAATTGGAACAACTCCAAGATGCTAAGAGATATTAGTCCTGGGTGCTCATGTAGGTCAACTTCTGGGCTTTCATGAAGTGGAAATTGCTTCTTCTGTGCCGGTCTGTCTTTCAAGCAAAACATCTTTCTTGACCTTTTAATTCATGAAAAGAAGAAAGAAAAAAACAAGCTCTTTGTTCAGCCACATCAGTGTTACATGCTCAGCACTGCATCTTCAGCTCCTATAAATTAATGCTGCTGTGCTCTCTGGGCCTCCCTCCAGCAGTAAATGCATTTATACTAAAAATATATATTTATATTTATACTGCAACTTTGGGAGAAAAAGCCTACAGCCACCGTGTGTGCTACCGCCCAAACACAGAGGGGCATTGCTTCTCATGGAGGTGAGGGACACCTGCAGCCAACACAGGCTCTGCCTTCCCTTTGGCAGCCCAGTGTCTGATAAAAATGGAAAGGAAAGGGACAACTGCAGCATTCACATGGCAGCTGGAATCTCTGTCCTGTTTAAAACAGCAAACTCACAAACTTGTACTGGAACAGAGGACTGGCACTTGGAGCTGATTATTCCAGCACTTTGCTTCTGTGGGGGAAATAAAGGGAAAAAAAAACCCAAACAACAAAACCCAAGTGACGCTAACAATGTATTTCTCTTAATTTTAGTGCCACGGGAGTTTTGGCCCACACAGAGCACAGCAGCCATCAGGCAGGGAGGCTGCACAGCACCAGCCCACAGCTGGCAGTAGGAGCGCAGCCAGCCCAGCAGTCGCCTCCAGGCAGCTTTTCAAGTAATAACCCATCCATCCCAACAATACCTAACATTTAGTATAAACATCACAAAATGAAGAGATGAGCCTAAACTGACTTGGCAGTGACCTTTGATTTATTCCAAGTTCAGCTGCGTGAAACTACCAGCTTTCAAGCCAATTAAACCTGGAGTCCTACCTCATCTACTGGAATAAAATCAAATTCCTGGAGGAGGGTAAAGTGAGCCAAGTTCAGGCAGGCCAGACTGCAGCTGTTGAGCGCTCTTTGCTGTTTTCTGTGCACAACCAGCCCTGCTCCAGGTCATCCTGCAGGCAGCAGGACAGTAGAAGTGTACATCTCCTTTACAGAATTGTGAAATCAGTAAGTTGGCAACAACCACCACCAGTAGATGGGGAGAGCCTGCTCCTCTGTCTTTGAGATTTCTTCCTTGAAGGTGCAGCATTCCTGGACTCCTCTGCCCTTGAGGACGGTCTCCTAAGGGATTCTGTCAGCCAGTCTCATGCATAGGACGCAAAGCTCTGCCATGACATCAGTCCCATTAAATCCTCCCACATGGGTTTAAAATTGCCTTCTTCATGTGACCTCCCCAGTAACAAGCCTCTGGAGAAAAAACATAATTTCATTCTATGTGGGTTTTTTTTAAACACCTGTCTTTGCAATGAACCTTTGGGATGCTTTAAGCCCAACCCCGCACAGAACAACAGGAGATCCACTTTTCAAGACTGCAGAGGGTTCTCCTGGAAGTGCCTGTGTTTCACATTGTGTGTGCTTTACACAATCCCTGGGATGACCTGCCCAGAGGCTGCTCAGCCCCTTCACCACTCACCAGCAGCAGATCTGATTTGGATCTGGTGTTACAGGTGCACAACACTGATGTGAGCCATTTCCAGACAGTTATTCCCATTGGACAAGACTGAATTTACCATTATGTCTGCTGTGTTTAAGTATTGATGACTCTCCATGCAGTCCCAGTCATTAATAGGAGCTGCTTACACTTTTTTTCAGTTCTTTTACACACCCAAAATCAGCTGTGGCCGTGCAACTTCTCCAAAAGTACATCTACAGTATATAAAAAATAGAAAAGTTGCAAAAAAACTCCCACTTACTTCATTCTATGAGAAAATTAACATAGTTTCAGATCACAGCTACAAAAAAAAAAAAAAATCAATGGTTGTGTAAGGGTACAGTTGCTTTTGTTCTCTTCTACACAAATGACAAATGGAAGCTTAGAGCAGCTTCCCTGGGGCCTCAGGAAGATGAACACAGGATTTGTGTAACACTCAAGATCTCCCTAGAGCTGTGTGACAGGAAGAAGAATTCACTCCTCTTTGCACTTGCTCACTGTTATGTATCTGTGTCAGGAATTTAAGTTTTTCAAGTGAATTTTTAAGACTCTTTTTCTCTAGAGAGTAAAAAGATCCTTGCCTTATCTTCACACCACTGCAGTGTATCAAATATCCTGTCACTAGAGTATGATACAGTGGCAGAATCAGAACTGCTGGAAAAGCACAACTCAAATTAACTTTATTTTATATATATTTGAGTATTGGTCTTCCTTGCCACATGAATCAGTCTACAGTTATGACTCAAATTGAGTTAAAAAGTGAGTTATAAAAAACTGAAATATTGTATCACAGTTAGGAAGATGGTTATTAATAGAGTTTTGTAATAAAATTGTTCGAAAATTTGTTATTTGCATCACGTTCTGTTTGATTCCAGCATGTAAATTTTTTACAATGCTAAAAACACTTTCCCACATTTATTCTTGGAGTAACATGTATCAAGTTTTGAAGCTCTGGCAATTGATAAGCTGCTCTGATAAAAATGTGAGGCATCTTTGCAGCTCACAAGAAATCGGGATATCTCCCTCTTGTGGTCTTCTATGCAAACAGCCTGAACTCCATCTGTGGGCTCAGAAGTGCCTAAGAAGAGTTTTCTCTCATCAAATACCAAAAATTGTAAGCAATTCCAGTNGCACCCATGAAGGGGTACAATGGAAGCATTAGAGAGCTGACTATCTACACACCATCAAATCCCATCAAATCTCGGATATTCATTAATATACAAAATATCAGGGCACAGAAAGAACTAAAATCCACTTTTTTTTTTTTTGTTTTGTTACGCACAGGTTCAAATAATCAATCTAAAGAAAAAATGTGATCATTTTGGCTTTCCACTACATCCGCATGTTGAGACACTTATTAAAATTATCCTGCTTAATTGTGTTTGGTCTTTTTCTTATTGTCAAGTCATGTTTGTTATCTTAATACCAGCCATCAGACAAACAAGTAATCAGAAAGACTCTTCCTCCTCCCCACTTCCCCATCCCTGACCCCTTCAGGGTCAGCTTTAAGACATGACTCCAAACACAGGGTTGTGACGACAGATGCTAGGGCCAATCTCTTCATAATCTTTTTTGGTATGGCATACTTGGTAGAATTCAGGCTGTAAATGGAAGGAAAAAAACATTAGTGTATGGTACAGACACGTTATTCTAACAGTATTAATTTTTATGTAGCCAGTGGAAAAAAAACAAAATCTCACAGAAATCCTAAAATTAACTTACATCACGTGT
>VYZR01008335.1:0-14984 GCA_013400675.1 Oxylabes madagascariensis
AACCATTCTGGGATTCTGTGAGTGAAAAACAGAAGCCAGGAGAGTTGCCTTGGGCACTTGTTTCCCCTGGCTGTTGAAGGACCTGGGTTAACTGGACTCAGTGCTGCTGTTCTTCTATTTTATTATGAACCTACATTGTTTTTTCCCCTATTTAAAGAGAATTTAACAGAAATACTCTAAAATGAGCAATCGCACTGTAACACCATAAACTCCAGCACATCAGAGAACACGGAAAATAAGCCACTCTCTTATACACCAGAGGGGGATAGTCAAAAGGAAGCTTGAATTTTTTTACTATCTCTGGTGGTAGAGGAGTTGGAAACAACTCCTCTACTCCTTTGAGGTAGTTTATAAATCTAAGAAGCCACTCAATATTTCAGGCACCAGGCTCAATATATATCTTTTTGCACACAAAATATTGTTTCATTCATTGCTGAGCCAAATGCTCATTTCATACTGAAGATCAATACCAGACACTCATTTTATTACATTTATATCATGGGTTGTAGAATTTCTGCTGGAGGCAAGTTCCATAAATCCTGGCAAATTCTTGCATTGTTGAAAAGTAAATCTGCAGGGTGAATAAAGTATAAGGAGTTACATACTCACTGCTGGGCCTGTCATAACTGTTCTCCCATCAAAGTCAGTGACAGGTTGAGTACAGATTGATGGCAGATGGTTTTGTGGAAAAAGCCCTCCCAAAAATATGCTGTGGTCAGTTATAAATAAAACCTCATCTTCCCCTCTTGCTCACAGGCAGCACCACTCCAGCTTGGAGCTTTTAGAGCTCCCACTCCACCACAAGCAGAGCTACAGCAGGAGGAGAAAGAGCTCAGTGAAAATTTGATTCAAAGATCTGGAAATAAAACCCCAGAATTCTGCTCTAGTTAATGGCGAGGTCAAGGGAGGGAGTTTGTTGTGGTTTGTGTTGGCAGGTGCTGAACACCAGAATATCCAAATGTGCCTGGTTTGTTCAGAAAGAGGAATTGTACAGAAGTTGTTGTTGCACTGAGATTTCTTCATTGGACATTTAGGCAAAAAAAGCCTTTCATGGATCAGGGTATTTGGGCCATACTGAAAGTAACTAATAGGAATGTGGTGGCAAAAAAAAATAGTTTGAAATCTTCCACTGACACAGGGGCATCAGTATTTTGGTGAGAACAGAGATTTGAAGTCAGTGTGTTCTGCCTGTTCTTTGGACAAGAGTTCTGAGAGCAACATAAAACATTGAGGTGTAAATATCCTCAAAACTACTGGGAGAAACAGAAATTGGCTTTTGGTGCTTGATATTTCCTTCCCTCCTTATTTCAATATTTGCTGCTTTTGAACAGGATATTCAAAAGGATGAAGAGTTTTTGAAGAGACTGACATCAGAGAGGGATATTCTACATAAATCAAGTCAGGTGCATTCCATAATATATACAAATGTTCCTAATATATAAAACATTCACATACAAACCCTTGGGATGAAATCCATCTCCCAATGTGAAGTCAGTGAGCATGTTCTCATTATGCTGACAGCTGAAATTGCCTTCACTAAGTAAGTATAAATTTCCATAGGGAATACTGAGGTCACTGAGAGTGGCAGGAATTACAAATCTCCCAAAGAGTCTCCACATTGCTACACCTTGAAAATTCACACTCAGTTCAAAAGACACCCTGGTTGAATGGTTGTTAAACCATTCAGCAAACAAAATTTCTTTTCTTCTATTTTCTAAGGAAGGAATAGGAAAACCTCACGATGATCTGAGAGCAATGTCACCTGCAAACATCTAGAGGCAAACAAATAGCAGATGTACCGGGAATTCAGCCCAGCTAACAAAAAAATTAAATAAACCTTGATGGGAGCAATGAATAATTCAGAGGCCACATCGCTGGAGTGACCAGAGGCAGGTCTGTGCAGAGTCCAGGCTGCACTGCAGAAGTAATTCAGGGCTCAGAAAGAGTGAGCACTGCACAACACAACTGCTGATTGCAGGCAATCTCATCAAGCCCACTCAGCAGCTCTGCAGACATCAATGCACTCCAGCACTGACTGCAAATGGAGCCACAGCCTGACCCTGCAAGCACAGCCCTGGCAGGGGCCAAGCCTTCATTAGCTCCTGTGGTGGGTCATTTTAAGGGTAAAATATGGACTCGGCAGCTTACTGTGCAGAAAGGAAAAATCCCCAAATGGTGCTACAGAGCTAAATTGATCTGCGGGTTGGGCAAGGTGAAACGCCCCTCAGGGGGAACCTCTGCTGGCCAGTTCTGTAACACAAAAAGACTTGTTACTCCCAAGTGCAGCAGAAAGTGGGAATTATTCAGGACTTACAGCCTGCGTGACAGGACTTTACACATAGATGGGTTTCATTCAAGTAGGTTGGGAGAAGCAACACAATAAAATGAGGCAGGTGGGTAGATCTGTTTGTTCAGCTGTTTCATGTGCTCAATATTCTCTGTGCACAACTGAAGGACAGCTGCCACACTACCTGTGAGCTGGGGTTTGTTTATCTCCGCTACCAGTGACTCAGGCAGATCCATATTGCTTCTCCCTCAGTGTTTTTTGGATGCTGGCTCACAGACTGTTCTTTTGTTTGTTTCCCTCTCCGTTTCGTGCCAGGGTGAGTGTTCCCAGAAGTGCTATTACATCTTCGTCATCGAGACCATCTGCGTGGCTTGGTTCTCCCTGGAGTTCTGCCTCCGCTTCATCCAGGCCAGGAGCAAGTGTCAGTTCTTCAAAGGACCCCTCAACATCATTGACTTCCTGGCCATCTCCCCCTACTACGCCTCCCTCATCTTCTCCGAGGACGACTCCGGCGAGGAGGAGGACAGGCCGAGCAGCAACACCTACCTGGAGAAGGTGGGGCTGGTGCTGCGGGTTCTACGTGCCTTGAGGATCCTGTACGTCATGCGCCTTGCCCGGCACTCCCTGGGCCTGCAGACCCTGGGCCTCACCGTGCGCAAGTGCACGCGGGAATTCGGGCTGCTGCTGCTCTTCCTCTGCGTGGCCGTCACCCTCTTCTCCCCGCTGGTGTACCTGGCCGAGAACGAGTCGGGAAGAGTGCTGGAGTTCACCAGCATCCCCGCCTCGTACTGGTGGGCCATCATCTCCATGACCACCGTGGGCTACGGGGACATGGTGCCGCGCAGCGTGCCGGGACAGATGGTGGCCCTCAGCAGCATCCTCAGCGGGATCCTCATCATGTCCTTCCCCGCCACCTCGATATTCCACACCTTCTCCCACTCCTACTCCCAGCTGCGCAAGGAGCACGAGCGGCTGCAGTCGCGGCTGAGCCGGGCGAAGAGCGCAAACCGCTCCGGGGAGAGCGACACCTTCAACGAGACGGACAGCCTGGTCCTGGAGGGGCAGGGCTCCCCCATCAAATACATCTACACAGGGAATTGAGCCTGGAACACCTCTCAAATACATCTGCACNAAAAACACTGACAGAAACATGCACATGTGTGCATCAGCAAAATACACAAAGCAAAGCAAGAGCATAGGTCACAGTGCTATCCTCTCTCCCGGCTTTAGGTATAAGCAGCAGCCAACCCAACAGAGCCAGCTCCAAAAAAATCCCTATGGAGCTGGAGGTTGGGAGAATGTAAAAATCAGTTTATTCAGTGATAAATGCTCATTCTTTTCTATGACTACTAAGAATAAACTTTGTCTCTACCACTCATGCATCTTGCTGAATACCTAATACTGAATGAGTAACAAACAACCCGGCTTCTGTTGGCACAAACACACTTGTTATCTTATTTGCCTTTGAGTTTCCAGTGTTCTTGCAATGAATATCCTGAGCCAGGCGTTAGGACACATTCTTTCAGTGTGGTTATCCACTGCTCATCCACCAGGCATACAGACACAAATCCGAATTCTGTATTTAAAGCCAGCAACAAGCTTAAAATAAAACCGCTGTGTGTGACAGCTTTCAAAGTTTGCCTGTAGCCAGATGATCAATCTGTACCTGACAAATTGCACTGCTTTGTATAAAACACATACTGCTTGCAAGAGCATTTGCTTGAAATGCAGTTGTGGTCTGCAGACTGTAAACATATCATACTAGACAGCAAAAGTCTTCAAACTTCTTTTTCATATAATTATTTAAAATAAAAACGAGGAATAAAAAAAGCCCAAGCTTACTGACCATATCAAAAAGCCTTGGTGTTATATTTTTTTGTTGAATGGTGATGGTTTCTCCGGAAGCAAGATAAAAAACCAGACTTCTTGAAAATATGATGATAGCTCAGAAGTATCCAAAGGTATAAATAGAAAAGAATGAGGAGAATGATTGCCAGCGAAGCAGTGGGAGTGATTTCCTGATGGGAATGGAAGATACTCATGTACAGCCAGAAGGAAGCAAAGGGGCTTTGCAGAGGTCAGCAATGCTCCTTTGAGCATAGACTGGATGGTTTTGTGCAGTTTGACCCCTTAGATGGTGTGGATGTGGTCAGTGAACTCCTCACGGGTCACAAAGCCCAGGCGTGCACACACCTGTGTGTTCAGGGCCCACGGTGTGAGAATCCCCACAGGGCTCTGACATGCTGAATTTTGGTTATGTATTTAAGCATTGAGATTAATCAAGGCCTAAATCGGTTTTTAACCAGATTTTCAGCTTTTGTTACTCCATTTCTTAAACCTTGCCAAGGTCCCCATGTCCCTGTGACGGGGTCAAGCTCGGTGAATGACCATCCACCTGGACACCACTCCTGCCCAGCCTGGTGGCACTGGGAGCCTGGGGACACTTCCAGGCACGGCCCCATCTCCCACCTGGACATCCAAACCCAGCCACCCGCAGAGTTCTGCAGCTTCCTGCAGCGTTTGGGAGCCTGGCTGCTGAGCTGCTCCCCTCCCTCCTGCCCAGCTGAGGTAGAGAAAAGCACAGTTGTTGGCACAACTGGGATGACGTGACTGGAATTAATCTCTTGGGCTTATCTTGCTACTGACCTTATGATTCCAACCCGAGAAACCGCAGCGGATTATTCACGGGGATGTTCCAACACAAGAGGAACAAGTTGACTTTAGATGACAGGCATTTACATTTGCTCCATTAAATGTGCAATTTCTGCTGATTTATGCACATGATTTTTTATTTTTCACAGTTAGCTTTTTTTTTTTTCTCCTGACAATTCTTTCCAGTAGGTCCAGTGAGGTGATAAATCAGACCAAATCCTGGTCTGGACTACGAACCAGACCTCTCCAAGGTCCTGTGTGTGGTGATGCCACCTGCATTTCTCTGGAAATTCTGGTCTGGCAGTGTCAAATCCAGTGCTTGCTCCGGCTGACTGGTGGCTGCTGGGACACAAATCCTTATGCAGAATTGCTGCAGCTTTTAAAAAACACTTTTGGCACTGACACACACTTCGGAGGTACAAACAGTCAGGTAGGGCAGCTGATTTGGTTTTTCCCAAGTAACAATTTCCTTATTAGATCAGGAGTTAGTTCAACATGGTTGCACACAAAATTAGCCCAGCCACATGGTTCTAAAAATGTAGATATCTGGTGGAATATTGGGAGTTTTACTGCTCAAGTGCTTGTAACAGCTCCATGTCCAACAGGTTCTGTGATGTAGGTGGTAAAACTGTTGTGCACCAAACAATGAAACAGACTCTTGATCAGAAGGCTGGAAAAATGATTCTTTATTTTTGAGATGTCCCTCTCTTTTATACTATTTTACACAGACTAATTTGTTTGGTGAAACAAAGGCAAACCTCTTCAATCACATTGGTTAAAACAGATGTTCGTCAAGAAACCTCTCCTGTGAGAAAGAATGGATAAACATAGGTACAGTTACAAAAACATTTCTCTTGCTTACAGAAAATCGCCTGGGAAAAGAATTTCAGAAACCAAAACATCTCAGGCATGAAATCAGGGCTACATAGGTGGGACAGTGGACAGTGACAGAAATCCAAACCCTGACTCAGCCAAGTGTTTAACCCTGTGTAATTCCAAAACACAACCCAAGAATGTGCTGAATCACAGAGTTAAAACAAACAAACAAAGCACCAGTGCTTGATGGAAGGGAATGTTTGCGCTTCCAGCAGAGTCTGGACCGTCACTAAAATTTCTGATTTTAAATCTCCTCTAGCAGCTGGGTCTGGGCTGCACCAGCTCGTACAGAAAAAAGTCCTGCATGATTCATTTCAGGGGAGGGAAAAATAAGTCAGGAGGAACATTCAGTGCCGGTGTAACTCAAGTGAGTAACAAATTCAGAACAAGCAGTTACAATTAGCAGATACTGTTGTTGCCAAGATCGTATCATTTCCTAACCAGATTTAATTAAAAGAGCAGTTCAGCTGCCTGGCACCCAGCTTCTCTGACTTCAAAGCCTTTTCCCTGGATCTAAATCCTGGAAACAGCCGAGGAGCAGCGCCCATCACCCAGGGGAGCTGCATTTGTGCAGCCCTCACCGATCCATTGCATCTCTTTGGAAGCTTCCAATTGCTACTCTGACACAGCAACACCTCCCGTTGTTGTAGGAACCTGCAAAAACCCTCACAGTGCTGCTTTTTGGGGGGGAAATCAGGAATATTTGCAGTATTTGCAAAAATCTGCAACCCAGCTGTGGACACCAGCCTGTGGGAGTCCTGTGAGAACACGACACAGAACCCTCCCACTCGGTCTGACCTGGACCCAAAACACAGAGGATGGCTTTTGATCAGGGGCTAAATGCAAATTTTCTGTGATGTTGAAATCCCACCGAGGGGCTGAGACCTTTGTCCTGACCTCTCATTTCCTCAGGGGTTCTGCAGATTGTCCCAGGTTTCTCTGCAGCCCTGGCACCCTCCAGCTGTCCCCCAGCTGTTTCTCCTCTGGGACTTTCCCCAGTTCCCCAGGTAGAGAAGCATTACAGAAGATGGACATGTTATTTTCTCAGTAATTAACCAGTAATTAACTTCCTTTCATTTCATAGGTTCAGTATTTTATCATTTCAGCCTACTACTAGAACTCCTGAAATTTGCTTTTCGCCTGTCTTTGCATCCAGCCACTAACATCCACAACATAAAGTTACCAGGTTGATTAAGTCACAAATTCATTGAGGGAACAGTGTTTTATTTTAGGAGCAAATTGCAAAAGAATTCAGGGAGTGGACTGCATATGCCAGGCATTAATTATAGCAGAACTATTTAAAACTTGCACTGGTCAACGATTTTATTTCAAACACACCCAAACACTGTTGTGCAGTTATTTTGATCAATTAAGCACATCTGCTGACAGAAATTACACTCAGCATGTCCCTTCTGGTGTTTTTCCCCATGAAAGATTTTCTCCCTCTTTTTTTTTTGGTTCAGAAAATTATTTTAATGCATTGCAGTAATCTATAAATAAGGATGAAAACCTAGAAGGTCAAGGATAGGGAGAAGTACAGCACATTCCCAGTTTTTACTGCCACAAGGAATAAATTGTTAGCCACGTGTTGAAGTTAAAACTGATAAAAGGCTGACATAAAAGTCATGTTTCCTGAATGCCATCGGATTTCTGCGTGGTAAAATGAAGATATTCCAGCACATTTTACTGAAAGTATTGAATTCCTTCCTGTGAAGCGTTTTGTTTTGGTAGCAATGAGGCTCTCACCCCTTCCCTGAGTCCCAGTGGTGGCACAACTCCCAGCAAAGCCCTGAGGAAGGGGCTGCAGATCTGCTGGGCAAGCTCCAGTCCTTCATTTGCAATATCAAGATAAAACCTAATGCTTTGGGTTGCTCTGTGACTAAAATGATGCTCACAAGAAAAAGATGAAGAGAAAGAACCGAGGTGTTTCCCCTCCCCCTGTGCTCCTGTCTTTATCATTTCACTTCTGATAGAAGACAGCTCTCAAAAAACTTATTTGCCCCAAGGTTTAGTGCTCCTGTGGTTCCCTTATGCCAGGGAAATGCCCATAGAGAAGGGAAGAGCCTGACTCAAAGCTTGTGCACTGTAGGAAAGACCTGCAGTCAGAAAAGCGACACAGAAACTCACACAAAAATCCAAGCCTGGATTATCAGCACTAAGCAAAAGTGCTTAAGGAGCATTTTAGCAGATTATTACAGCAGATCCAGCGAGAGGGATAAAAATCCAACTCAGACTCCATTATTTTCATACTCAATTCCTGCCATAACTACAGCAGCTGTAAAAATCAGGCACATGTCTAAAAGGGAAGGGCTGTAGAGGACCCTTCAGGTGTTTCTCCTCTGAAAGTTACAGCCCATTATACCACCAGTAATAAAACATAATCATCCTGAAACACCACTTCAGGTTTTAATGAAAAGCTCTACTGCTTCATACCTGGCAAATCTTGTTTAAAAAAGTCATTTAGAACTTAATATATTAGCACAGAACTCCAGACATGCATATAATTAAGTCATAATGTCTTCCAAAATTTCTTTCTTTTCGGTTCTAATGTTCAACCAGATATTAACCAGCCAGACGAGCCAACAGGTTTTGTTTCAGCTTCTTCAAAATAATTTCATCAGCTTTCAGGAGACTGTTCTCAGTGAGAACAAATGGACCCACACAGAATTTCCCTGCTGCCTGAAGCTCAAGCAGAAATATTAATGTTGAACTTGCAGGGCAGTGAAGCCTCTGTGAGAATCCAAGGATGTTTCACTTTATTTCAGACAAACTTCAGGAACATTTGCTGATGTTCCACCATTTGGCTTTAACTCTGCATCCAGGCCCACATCCCTCCCCAGACAGGCAGGACACAGGTTAAGTCCTTGTTCTGTGGCTTCTCTTTGTTTTCACCTGCCCACATCAGGAATTGCTCCTTTGCTCTACAAAGCTAAAGAAATTTCTTATTAAAATTCATCACCTTAAAGGCGCCGGGTGAGAAATGCTAAAGATAATTGGGTTTCACTCATGAATAAAGAATATTAATACAACTAAGAAAGTGCTTTTATGTTCTTCAACCAACAGCTCTTGTTCTGCCCTTTTAGTGTGTCACACCCTCCTTTAAGGAAGTAGCCATTAAAATTTTCTAATTAAAGTTTCATTTGCAAATCCCTGCTTTTGAACTATCTTCACCAGAGCAACAAAGCAGGCAACAATCATAAGTTGATGCCTCAAGGATCTGCTTTTCCAAACCATTTGTGTTTTCATTGGTCTGGTGTTTTACATCCACCCGACTCTCCCAAAGCTTTCTGGGCTCTCTTGTTCCACACCAAATTAGTCAGAGCTCCTCTACCTCTGAGAGACTCTTAGATGAGAATTTCATAAAAATCAGCACAGCTCAAAGACAACAAACTCCAGGAAATTTCAAAGCTTCTGAGAGACAAAAAGCTACGGGCTCATGATTAAAGAAAAAAAAAACCAAACAAAAAACTATTACACAGTTCAGCAAAGATTAATCAATACACTCCTTCAGCACAATTATTTTGATTTTTAGAGGATATTTTTAGGAAAGAGAGGGTGAAACCATGCTCTTCATCTGTAATTCCAAGCCAGATCCGAGGGTTCATACCTTGAATGAGGCTGGCAGGATTTAGAACAGTCATTTCCAGAGCTGATCAAGATAACGCTATCAGCTCATTAGGGTGTGAGTATGCATGCTTAAACAAATTAAACTCATTTCTTGCTGATAAAAAGATATCTGAGGAAAATTGAAGGTCAAAGAGATTTATCCCATAAGGGATTCAGAGTCTGAGAAATGTAAAACTCCAGAAGCCATGCATTTCTGAATAAAACTGTAGCAAGGGTCCGTTTCTCTGTGTTATTACACAAGTGGCATTAAAAAACAAACAAACAAAAAGGCAAAAACAGAACAACAATGAAAACACACAGAAATGAATCTTTAGAGCAAGGATATTGAAGAGAACACTACACAGGAGAAAAATAAATTTCAAATTATCTCCCAAAAGAGAAAAAAATCTGTCAGTAGATAAATTTGCTGGGCTTTAATCCTATTTCTTGAAATAAGAGGAAATTAAAAGGCCATTTTTTGCAGGTTCTGGGATAATTCTTGTGCTAAGTGCTGCCAGCTTTTTGAAAGTCTTCGGAGCTTCAATCACCCAGTGCACTGAAATCTCTAAAAAGTAAAACTAAATATTATGATAAGGTAGTTAAATTTTATGCTCGACTATACTTCATTTTATTGAAATAACACAGATTCTGACAGATGTTTCTGCCTGCCTGCCTCTATCTCAGCGTGGGACAGCAGAGACAGAAAGAAAAGCAGCCCAGATGTGATGTAAATCTGTGTCCTCTTAAAAATCCAGAGGCTCAGCCCAGCTCAGCACAGTGCAGCAGGGGGCTGTGAGCACTTTGACATGGCTGCTGTGTACTCAGGGCTGTCCTCATCCTCCCCAGAGGCATTCTGAATTTTAAAAATATCAACCAGGAATCTTTCTTTCACCACCGAGATCAACACTCCAGTTTTGTCGGACTGCGAGTCCTGTGAACTGCTCACTGGATTTGCAAACCCAGACACAACCTCAAGCCTTTGCATTCCATTTCTATCTTCATTCCTAGCACTGCACAGTGTAGTTTTACAGAACGTACGGACTGCATTGTCTAATGATTGTACAGAACACTCCCAAACACCTGCATTTCCAAAAGGGAGGGAATTTCATCAAAGATTTCCAGGGTGGCTGATTCTGCTGGGAAAGAGGAATAAAGAAACCCATGGAATTCTTGATTTGTTCTGCTTCCAACAAAGAGAAAAAAGGGTCCACCAAAGGGCCACCAACAGCAAAGAATATCCCAACCTGCAAACTATCAGGCAATAGTTGTGTCCCTGTGTATGAGACAGAATATATTCCATTTATAACTACCAGGAGGTGCTGAGCCTGCTCCTCAAGGGCACGTTCATTTTGAGACAGAAATTGGCACAGACAGAGCTGTTTGATGGCTCAGCTTTGGCTGAAAAGCACCACCGAGGACTGCCACTATTTATGTGATCCTCCTGTTTTATTCAGGGAGCAAGAAAACGCAGCCAAAAGGTCCTGGACCTGCACACTGAACAAGGCAGATGCAGCACTCGTTTCTCATAACTGCTTTTCTGCTGAATAATCAAGCTTATAATAGTTTGGGAAGTTTTCCTCTTGTAAAATGTGGTGGGTAAGTCAAGTAGCTTCTAAGCTGAACTCTCTGCACAGGGCTTAACTCTGCCAAAATCTGTCCCAAGGAAATTGTCCCAAAGTCCTGTGTTTGCACGCAGGGAAGCAGGTCTAGAGGGACGTTTTTCCTCATGGAGGAAAATGAGGAAAATGTTTTTCTGGTGGGAGTTTTTCCTCATGAAACCTGTGAGTTTGCCCATAAGAAATTATGAAGCAATTTCTAGCTGATGGGTTTCCACGGAAATAATTTATTTCCTTCCTTCCTTCCTCCTATCCCCTCCCAGTCGTGCTGCATGGGACCCATCCATTTTCTCTTCCCTGGCTGTAGGAGGATCAGTAATTCCAGAGAGCCAGAGCAGGCACTTTCCAAGCTGGCACATCCCCAGCTGTGACCTGCAGCTGCACTTCTTGAGACCTCTGTGCCCTCGCCTTGGCCTCGCTCCAGCCCGGCCACTTGGTGACTTTTACTGACTGCAGGAAATTCCTGAGGAAGTGTCTGATCACCAGATGCTGCAAACGTCCCCTGGGCGCGGCTGAATCTGCAGGAACAGGGCTTTGGGGCTGAGCCAGTACTGAGATATCAGCGCTGAGGATTTTCTCCCGCTCCTCCAGCCTCTCAAGGAAGTGAAGCGCACACGGAGGGATGACGGGCTCACTCTCCAGGGGTTGTGTTCCAGCTCTCTTACAGACAGATCTGAGCCCAAAACTGAGGCTAAACAGAACCCCCAGTCAGGTTGTTGGGAGGGATCCCTTCTTATTTCATACCTTCTCTGTTTTGTTAACATTTGAACTACCAGCTCAGAGTTCACTTAACCTGACAAAAAGATGTCTCCGACCTATGAAACCCCACAGCAGCCTGTGAGCACCCTGCTTCTGAATCAGACTGCTTTGGGCATTTAAAAATCATCCAGTGCCACCCCCTGCCATGGCAGGGACACCTTCCAGTGTCCCAGGCTGCTCCAAGCCCTGTCCAGCCTGGCCTTGGACACTTCCAGGGATCCAGGGGCAGCCAACCTGTGCCAGGGCCTGCCCACCCACTCAAAGGGAAGAATTTATTCCTAAATAAAGAAAAATCTAATCTAAATCTAATCTAAATCTCCCCTCTCTCAGTTTAAAGCCCTTCCTCCTTGTCCTATCATTGTATGTTGCTTCCCAACACCGTTCCCAACAAATGCAACTTGAGCTTTTCCAGTTTCCTCCTCAGCCAGCAGCTGGAATCCTCTGGT
This sequence comes from Oxylabes madagascariensis, assembly GCA_013400675.1. Taxonomy (NCBI): domain Eukaryota; kingdom Metazoa; phylum Chordata; class Aves; order Passeriformes; family Timaliidae; genus Oxylabes; species Oxylabes madagascariensis. The sequence goes on from VYZR01008335.1 coordinate 12,243, forward strand.
AATCCAAATGCTCAGGTTCACACCAGAATCACCTCAAGATCTTTGTTGTGACTTTATCTTCAGTTCTCCACCCCTGTATAACCTCCTTTCACCTGAGCTTTGCCCTGCATGGTCCCCAGCAGAAGCCAGAACAAATCTCTGAGCTCCTTTGCATGACAAAGTAGCAGAAGCCACAAAAACCTGAGCACATTTCCAAGCTCAGCAGAGCATTGCACTCATTCCTAACTAGAGACATCATTCACCAGGCTCGAGATTTTACAGGTGCTGAGGCTCTGAGAGCTGTGAAATGAACAATAAAAGACTTTGGGTAGCTTAGCATGAAGGCGAGATTGCAAATTAATGTTAATTTTTATTCAGGTTTACCCAGAGGGCAGGAATGGATCCTGCTGTTATGGGACGAAAAACAAAAATGTTTAAAACCTGAATCACAGGAACCTACGAGGAGTCCAGCTCTTGAATGGGGATCAAACCCACATCCTTGGCATTATTAGCACCAAACAAACTGAGCTAATCTCAGAGCCAGGTATGATTATTCCATGTATTACCCACAGAACACCAACTGCCTGCAGTGCTTGCCTTTAGCTGCACGTGCAGGGGTTAATTCCCAGATGGGAATTAGAGTTCAGGGGAAAAACTCATCCCCCAAAGCAGGATTTGCCCCAATACATCCCCTGCTCAAGCTGCCACCCAGGGGGCATCAGGTACATTAATTAGCCCAGGGATCCTGCTGGAAACAAAAGCTGTAAATAGGGTTGGAAGGAACAGGAATTGTGTTCGGCTACCGAGATAAGGATATGGAGCAGCTCTCAGCACACCGAACCTCAGGCTTGCTTTTCCTCTACATTCAGATCATTCAAGCCTAAGTTAATTAAAGCCCTCAGTGTCTCATGGCAGAGACAACTTGTAGGCAATGTTTTCTTCCAGCGCTCAGAAGGAATACCTGAAACCCTCAGTCAACAAATACTGCAAGAGAAACTGGTTCTGACTTTAAAGATTGAAAGAGAAAACCCAACTCATTTCCTCCAGCCCGAATTCTCTACAGAAAAGATGATTTTTTTGCCCTCCTGTCAGCCAGCACAGCGACCCCTCAGTCCCAGATGTCAGAATTCCCCATGAAGGCCAAACTGCTCCCAATAATTTATAATTAAACCAGCTGTCCCTCACCCCAAGCCTGATTAATTGACTCAGAGATGTCTCTTCTCTTGTTGAGGATCTAAGTCTCTGTAATGGGAACCAAAAAGCAGAAGGAAAAGGGAAAAGCTTTAGCTGGCACTCGTCCAAACCTCTATCTTTATGTGAAGATAATCTCCTCAGGGAGGAAAGATGGCACAGTAAATTTCCCAGGACACAGTGCAGCAGCAGAATGCTGTGTTGGGCACACTCAGGGCTTTTTTGACCCTATTTAGAAGAGTCAGGGTTTGTCACACACTTTATACTGTCTCTTTTCACACTTCAGAGGCATCGATTACAGAGAAAGCTCCAGCCCTTCCTCTCAATGAATTCACTCTGAAAGCAGCAAATGGACTTGGTTATTGATGTGTGCCTTTCCAGAATGGGAGCTCCAGCTAAGAGCTGAAAAGCTTCCTGGCAGCTCCTGGTGAAACAAATCACCTCTCTTTCCATGGATGAGGACAAGTGGACCGAATTACAGAGGTATTAAAAATCAGTCAAGTATTTCATCACCTACAAATGCAAATACAATGTGTGCAAGCTGAGAGAAAGGAACAACAAATTATTCCTGAAAAGGTGGGCGGGGAGAAGGAACAAAATGAATTGATCTTTAGACCTCAGCCTTTCCTCTGCAGATAAATCTCTGTTGAAATTAAACCAGATTAAAAATCTAACCACAAAACCAAAGGAGAATTCAAGTCATGATTTTGATCATCACCCCAACCTGGCCTGTAGAATTTTGTTTCACATGAAGCTGCTGAAAGGACAGAATCGAAGCCTGACCTGAACTTTCTCTACACTACTTCTCTGCAGGTCCAGCAAATTTTACCCTGAGTGTGTTACCTGTAGAGAGGACGGGTGTCTGCTCACAGGAGCTCTCAGGCCATGCAGAAGGTGAAGGAGGGAGTGTAGCCCTGATTTCAAGCCTGAGATGTTTTGGTTTCTGGAAATTCTTTTCCCAGGCGATTTTCTGTAAACAAGAGAAATGTTTTTGTAACTGTACCTGTGTTTATCCATTCTTTCTCACAGGAGGGGCTTCTTGATGTCCCTCTGGTTTGACCAATGTGATTGAAGAGGTCTGCCTTTGCTTCACCAATCAAATTATGTAAAATAGTATAAAAGAGAGTCACATCTCAAAAATAAAGAGTCATTTCTAGCTTTCTGATTGAGAGTCTGTGTCGTTATTTAGTGTACAACAGCGATAGAGGGAGAGTGATTTATTATGAACTTTCTCTTCTCAAAACGTTTCCTCATATCATCAGAAAACATTCATGACATTCTGCAGACCTTTTTCTACCTATATTTTTTTCCCTTTTTATGAAACAGCTGTTTTCTTACAAAGATAGCAAATGTTGATTTATGTGAAGCAGGATCAGAACTTTAGATATCAACACCACCTGTAATTAACAGGTTTTCTTTTCTTACTTGTTTAATGACAAAATGGAAGGGTGGACCTTCAGCTTGCTCGAAGAGAATACAAAATAAAACACAGTAAGAGCTGGCCATCTATAATGAAGATGCCTGAAATAACTGGGAATATATGATTAGAGAATTCACTAGGGAAAAAAAAAA
>VYZR01008338.1:8002-28898 GCA_013400675.1 Oxylabes madagascariensis
CTGAAACTCAGTTTTGGAACTAGGTATTAACTGTGAAATTTTTAAGTCTCATTATGTACAAAAACCTGCAGAAATTGCACACAGAAACAAAATACTGGATTTTGAAGCAGAAACAAATTACTACAGGCAAAGCAGAAGTATCTTGTTACATTCATACCAGAAATACTTAAGCATAAGTTCATAAATGTTATAATAAACTAACCAACCTTTTTGAGAGCTCCTGACTCTTTCCATGCCATCCTATCTTCAGAACTGCATTTAACAGAAAGTGCTGCCAAGGCTTGNACACTCTTGAGTGAGTACTATTTACTGGACCTCACGTGCATACAGAAGGAAGACAAAAGGCAGATTGGCATTTACTGTATTTTCAAAGATCTTCATCTTTGAAAAAAGAAAAAAATCAAAGATTTTTTTTTTTAATATTTAAAGGACTATTATTTCCTACAGCTAGGCTGCAGGAGAAAGATTTTGAAATTTTCTAGGGGACGCTAGCAACAGAAGCAAAATAAGACTTCCTAAAATGGAAACAGAAAAAAAAAGATCATTTGCTGAAATGAAGATACTGAAGCAGTCCTTTTTTATCTTTTTACTTTAGGTTCTATTTCCAGTCCCAAATTTTCTAGTTTGTTTTTAAATCTAGGCAGATCAAAGAAGTTTCTAGCATCACTTACACCACTCCTTAAGCATAAACATAACTAATATATATCTAAAATAATGTAGAGAAAAATGAGGGTTTAAGAAGTCCTCTCAGGCTTTGAAGTCAAGCAAAACAGTTTTATTTACATAAACACCTCACAAAAACTGGGTTAAATTCATTCTTTCTTCCCAAAGGATTTAAACGAGCTTCATATGTGAAAATGAGGAGGCCAAGAAAATTAAACACCTTGCTTCTCCTTTCCTGCATCTAATATCAAAACCCACTACTAGATTTTAAAATATATACAGCTAACACTTGAGTACATAATTAAATTTGTGAAATAACAATTGTTTGTCTATGTAACAAGGGTTTACAAATCAATCCAGACATGAATTTTGAAACTTTTTAATGTCACTGAATATAAGCTTATGTGAGTATAAACTATAAGCAGAATTTAAGCGTCTAAAAGATCATTTGTTATTACACAATTAAAAATTGACTTTTCTGTATTATCTTCCTATGGAGGTTGTGTTAGACATGGCAATGAATGGTCCTGTACTTCATCCCCCGATTCTAGAGCAGGCAGCATTATAATGATACTTCCTCTTCACATTTCCCCACGAGGAGGAGTCACCAGATCCCACTAGATCTTGAAGCCATATTTTTTTCTCTCTGCTGAAAAGTCCATTTTCTTAGCAATCCTACCCCTGAGGAATAACAGCAGACCGGCTTCCAGAAAATTTTCTGAGACTGAAATCTACAAGATGAAACCACACACATTCAGAGAACTGTAAAAATTGCCTCTTTGGCCCGAGTGAAGAGTTTGTAATCGTAGGTAGAACTGAACTCAGGTACTGAGTTCTAACCCCTCAGTGGGCAGATACAAGGACCACAAATCAATTTCACACTGTGAAAGCAGGAACGAAACCCACTGCATGTAGAGCAGCAAAGCCAGGCTGCTGTCATCAGGCACCAGCCTGCCACAGCCTGCTCCAGCTTGCAGCTCTGCTCAGGTCATTGCAGTGCTCAACAATGGGTGTCTTTGCACATTTTAAAAAATCTGTTTTTTGCTAAACAGAATTACTCTTTGTCCCCATTTCCCCCCCTTAATACTAATTGTTCAATTCACCAGAAATATGCCTAGCCCATATTATGCTTCAATTAAATGAATGCTCTTGTATTTACTTACATGTATGTGACCCATAAATTACTATGAATTACGTTTTTGGAGAATCCAGAATTGGACAAAAACTGCACACTCCCACATCTGGGTCACCCTTATGAAGTCCTGAATTCTGCACAAACTTCATCTTCTTTTTTTTCCCCTTAGGAAAATATCTCAGGAGCAGCTCAGAGGCTGCATGTTGTGTAATGAGCACTAAGGCTTTTTTATAGTCATAGAAACATCCTATGGGAAACATACTAAAACATCAGTCACTGCATCAATTATCACTTCATTACTATGTTCTCTCTTAAGATGCCAAATATTTGACAGCTGTAGGTAGCTGTAATGCTAGAGCTGTTACATTCCTGTCTACTGCGAAGAGCAACTTTATTTGACTTTGTGCAGTGTGCCTGTGGGGGCTGTGTGCTGTTTTCCTGCTGCACCCTGGGGCAGGTTGTGCTTTTGCTGGATCATCTTTTCAAGTTAATAATTCTAAAGCTTGCAAGTATGTGAAGTAAATCACCGAGCAAAATTCTGCCCTAACATGCATTTAGGACTCCTGTCCCTAATCTGATAGTCTGACAGTCTGGAAGTATTATTACTATGGCTACGCCGATCTAATCAAAAGAGGCTAATCCAGAACTTTTGTACTTATTTTTGAATAATATTGAGAAATGCTCTTATGTTCCTATTTTTAAAACTTTTTGGAACCAAAAAAATTCAAGACATCTCATCGCATTATATGCATCAACCAACATCTAAATAGAGTCTAAATAGATAACACTCTGGAACTCTAATTTTAACATTAGTGCAAGAAATTTGCAGATAAATAAGCATATTACCAACCATATACATCTTTTAATTTCAATATCAAATTAGATGATATACCCTGGCACGCAGTGATGACAGAAGGAAGTCACAAAGAGAACCAGATGCAAAATTAAGGACACAGGGCCTTTTTTACTAAATTTAGAAGGACATCTTTGTATAAATAATCTTTGAAAAATACTCTTCTTGATCTAAAGCTTGAACACTTCTTTGAAAACAACTTCAGAACAAAGGGAGACAGCACTGAACTTCAGATAATCCATGAAAGGTATATTAAAGTTCTGAGATACAGATAAATATTTGAGCTTCCACATTGAACCTGGATACTATTCAAGCTGATGACATCCACACTATATTTAGTCAAGATCCTTATCCAATCATTAAAAAAAGTGTTAGTGTTCATCTGAAAGCTGCTTGCTGCAATTTTGTTGCATGCCATTCAAGCTCTATAGAAAAAAAAATCTGTCAGAACATCCAGGTCAGCCTCTTCAGCAGCTGAGCCTAACCAGTACTACGGGAAAAGGCACTGAATTTAGGTTTTACACCTCAGAGAACAAAACCTTTCCCGGAGCCCACAGAGGCTGGCCCCAACTCCCAAAAGGAGCTTTCAAGTTGGAACACATCCAGCAGTCCTAAATGGCAGCTGTCTCCCAGCAGCCCTGCAGCAGCCCATGTCACAGCCCCGCCAGGCTGTGGAACAGGCGCTGCCGGCGCCTGGCACCACGCACAGCGCCGGGCCACTGCCCAGCACTGCCCAGCACCTGCCAGCCTCAGGCTCACTCCTGCTCACACACCCCCTGCGTTTTAAACACTCTGTATCAGCATGCTGCTTCTTTTTACATTCAATGCAATGCAGAAACTGAAATCACTAGAACCTATGCTCTGTACTTCTAGAAATGTGTACATGGGGTCACGGGTCAGGTGGTGGGAAAATAAAACTTTTTACAATTGATGGTAACAAGAAAGAACGTCCAATTTCAATTAAATGACCTCCAACATCCAAAAACTGTGTTGCAGAAAGGACTGGTGTGTGTGGGGTTATTGAATTCAATTTACAAAGACAGATTTAGGTTTTGATAACCACTGAGCCACTCTCTCTGTTTCTGTACACACACCATCATTTGCTATTTCTGTAAGAAAGGAGCTGGAAGCAAAATCTTTGTTTTGTATGGAGTCCCAATTCACATCACCATGAACACTCCATCCTCTGAACAACTGCCACAGAACTGAACCAGAAACTCCTATGTGGATTATTATGCATTTAGCCCTGTAGCATTTCAAAAATTTCAAACAAAATGCAAAACATTTGAAGCCTATAAAAGTTCTGCCCATGTCCTAGTGTGAAACTCAAAAGAAAAAAGAAGTTTCACAAATGGTTTTAGTATCTTAAACACGTTTATTTTGCTTGCTACACTACACAGAGGGACACATATCAGTCTCATTCCCTTCTCTGCAAATTGGTTAAAGCTTGTAAATGCTCTGACCTCCACCACAAAGTTTTGTCTGTAGCAGTCTTCTTTCTTTCTGATAGGTTCAGGTCAATTTTCTCTTCTGAATGAAGAGGCTGAACAGTAATGACATTTTTATTGCTTTAATCTATGTCAGATTGAAAAAGATACCAACACCCATCCAACAGTTAATAGGGTAGTTAATGCAATTCCCAGTCTGAATTTAAAATTAACAGTTAATAGGGAAGTTAATACAATTGCCATCTGAAGGGCAAGAGATGAGATTTTGAGTCCTCCTTACAGAGCACTCTCTATTTTTTAAAAAACATAGTGTAAACAAAAAGGATTTAAAGTATAAACTTGGAAAAAGATGTCATATTTGATGAAGGACACAATGCAGCTTACTTAAGTCTATTGTTAAAGGAATATACTGGAAATATCTATCAACACACACAGGCATCAGCCCCCTGTGTGCATCCCAGTGTACAGCCAAGGCCACAGCTCCCACACTCCATGGCAATGGCAAAGCAGCACAGATAATTCAGGAAGCAGAAGGGTCAAACAGAGATTTTGTTCACCCTTATCACTGACCTTGTGCTTACCATGAGACATTTCACAAGCCATTTTACCTTAGTTATATCTCAGCCCTCTACAAAGAATTAATAATACTGAATTTGACTCTGTGACCTACACACTCATTGAAAAAGTTTTAAACAAATTTGTTAGGACTTATTTTTGTGAACACCACTCTACACCTCCAAACACAGAATTATGAAAGACTTTCTTTTCATTCTGCCTAACCATTTTGATGAAACAAAAATTAGGAAGATAAATGGCAATTTATTTCCAATTTAATGCTTCACAGATTTGAAGTAGATACATTTATTTTCTTTCTGCCACTTGCCATTTCCCTCTCAACTGCAACACACAGTAAACCTAAGAGCAAAGACAAAAAATGCTGCTGATATGAGGCATTTTACAGAACTCTCCATAGAATGCCTTACTATTAATTGAATGTTGTCTTTTCTAGGATAAAATATACATTCTTAAATGGTGGTATTCAATACTTGGACATTGACTATGAAGACATCATTGGTTTGTACTTTATCTTCAATACTTCCTTCCCTGAATTTCAGATGTTAGTCTCATTAAACTTTTATTTACTGTTTCTATACTAGTTTGATTGAGCACTTCCAATAGAGCTAAGTTAAACTGTAGTTAAAAAAAAAAAGTACGTTTTTGACAATAGTCTGCCTATGCAAAATATTTTACTGTTTTAGTATTTTCATATTCTAATAATCTTTTGGATATACTTAATCCGTAAGTATGCACTTAACAATTGGACTTGATGATACTAAAGGTCTTTTCCTACCTAAGTGATTCTATGATTGTAAGTATATTGAATTGAAAAAACAAACCACAATGTTAACAGATACACATAGAGTCACTTTAGCTGAATTTAAACATTCAATACTGAGGACTGAACACCTCTTTAGGGGAAACAGTTTCTACTAAGGTGTAAGCATCAAAAGTAGAACAGTTCCTGAATTTACCTATTCAAAAACTACCAAAACTCAGCAGATATTCAAACTGTCTCACAGATCCCACGGGAGATATTCTGTTCATTGTCAGTGAAACAGTAAAATGCTACTTGCTTTGTTTGTCCTCATTTTCAAATAAAGGTACAATTAGAAATAATCAAGCCAGAGACCAGAGGGTCTGAGCCCCTATTCTGGAACATACATTACCTATTAGTAAGAGGAACCAGGTTCACCTGTTCCTTTTACACAGAAAAAGTAATTTAGGTTTTAAGACAGTTTTGATTTTAGTAATGAAAGATTTAGTTTTTTAATAACGATTTAATATTTATTCATAATTATACTGTGTGCTCTCTCTATTGAAATTGCTGCATTACAGCAATTATTATCTTCATATATGAACTCTTACATAAGACTGCTGCAATTTAAACTCTGAAATTCAAATTAAATTACAATCTTTCAAATTTTTTGCCCTTAGGCACTCAGTTCAACTTGAAGTATTGAGCTGTCCCTCTAAGCAAAAGACGAAGGTCAAAAAAAGGACACTTTTCTTTCAGTAGAAATACTTAATAGTTTCTGCTCAGCTCTTGTATCTTTAATGAATAGCTGACTGATAAGGCAAAAAGACAGGGAACACAGATAAACCTGTCAGCTCAGAACAAAAACTTCTGTTCAATGCCACCTTTTGTAGATAAGGCAGAAACATTATTTTAGAATACACAGTAGATCAGCTATGATTTACCATTCTGCAAACCATCATGAAAGCAGCCTCATCTACATAATCATTTAAATATACATATTTTTGTAACATACCTCTGTGCAATGGTTGAGGCATGGTTAAAATCTGGATAAGCAAAAGGGATGAGACATCTCTGTAAAGCACAGGAACTTCTGGCAGTTCTTCACTTACCAGCCTGGAATAAAACCAAAAGAAAATCACTTCTGATACTATAAACCCATTTTCATATTTTATTTTGTATTTATTTTTAATAGTATTACATTTGATATCAAGCTTACAGAAGCCTAATACCTGACAATTTGCTAACCGATCTCAACTTTAAAACTAAACTCAATTCGAAAATTTAATGTTACTTATGTAATAACTCATGAGGAAATCACCATTTGGGTACCTGATTCTGTTGAAACGTTTTCAAACATTCAAAACTGCCTGAACTCATTAAGTCTATGTAGACAGTCAAGGAATATTCAAACAGTTGAATTGGTTTCCAAAGCATGGCATTTCACGCATATACGTGTAACCAGGCTGTAACAATAACAAATCCTGAAAATACATTTAATGTTACAGGGAATGCTCCTACTGGAAAACAGAGACCTCAGAAAAGCTATTGCTCTCCTTCATGTAAAGAAATGAAGGCTCAAGCAGCCATGACAAGTGGGATTATGCAATCTCACAGAGAGTCTTTATTAAACTCCCTGGATGTCTACAAGGACAGCAAATAAGCAGAGATATAGTGCAAACCTTTCAACGATCCAGATTTACTGACGTAATTTAGTCTTGTTTCCCTATACTAAAAAGCAGCAAATGCTTGCAGATAGGAGGTAGTTTCTAGCTTTGTGTAGCAATATTCAACAAAATTCCAACCAACCATATTCTTCAGGTTCAACAACTGAGTCAAATGGCAAAAAAATCAAATGGTGAAAAATCATTCTTCCTCTTCTAACTGCTATTGGGGCGTGATGGAGGTCTCAAGCAGGAGCAGCTTGAGATAAAATACGTACACAGCCTGCCCTGTGAGCCTTCCCCTGCTGCCACACGTGCAGGTGCAAAGAGCTGTGTGGGTTCTTACGTCCTTGGCAAGCAGTGCTGGTGCTGCTGATCCGCGCTGCAGGAGCCACCCTGCCAAGTCCTGGTCTCACTGACCCTGAATCTCCCATGCAAAACAGAGTCCTCTACCAATGGGCACCAGTGCTGCAAAGGAACAAACGGAGCTCCTGCAGAGCACGGACTGCAGAAGGCTGCCCACATGTGGTGCTATGTGGATGCATCCATGAAATCTTTAGTGTTCTCTAACATCTCTGGGGATTCAACCAGTTTATCATCTCTGAGGCCCATAAACATGATCCTGCTTTTGGAAGATGATAGTTACTGATTTCCTGAAAACTCAGGTATCTCTGTACAGAAGGCACTGTCAGGAGTCATCTGTGATATGAATTTTAACACACAGAAGCAGTCATACAAGAGGAGGATTAAAAGAAAGCTTAAGGTGACATGGCTGACTGGTCTTGTAAAATGAAGTGATAGAAAGCATGGTCTGACTGGTCCTTTTGAATTAATGAACCCAGACAGCTACAGAATAAACACGATCTATAACCCTTCTGCTATAATCAATCATTTAATAAAGTTATTGTTTCAAAGCACTGTAATACACATAAATATATATATATGTGAGCCTCCTAAACAAAACCTAAATTTTTCCTAAGTTCGTATATAAATTAAGAATTAAAAGAAAGCTTAAGGTGACATGGCTGACTGGTCTTGTAAAATGAAGTGATAGAAAGCATGGTCTGACTGGTCCTTTTGAATTAATGAACCCAGACAGCTACAGAATAAACACGATCTATAACCCTTCTGCTATAATCAATCATTTAATAAAGTTATTGTTTCAAAGCACTGTAATACACATAAATATATATATATGTGAGCCTCCTAAACAAAACCTAAATATTCTAAAAATCAGTATATTGAATTCTAAAGAAGACAAAGGGGCAAAAATTTGTATTACACTGCCAAGCTTCATTTTCAAAATTATACATGCCATGAAGGTACTCATCTCACTATGTCTCTTTAATTCTACTTTCACCTACAGCTAGTTCTACTTTATGATATAGAATACTGAATTTTAAAATAACCCTCATTGTGTAATGACTTCAAAACCATGGACATCCCTTAAATTACTTCTCATCTTTAATTCTTAATTTATATACGAACTTAGGAAAAATTTAATTTGGAATAACATTTTAAAAATCTGATTCCCTCTGGTCACACTTAGCTGAACACTTCTTTCTGACAGGGGTATCAATATTGTTTAATAGTCACGTAAGAATTAGGTCAAATACCAGTTCAGTCAAAATTATTAAATATATATATATTTACAGAATGCCATAATTGACTGGCAGCATCACACATAAATGAACTCATCTGCTCATGCAGGATCAACTGAATTACTTTTCTAATTTATTCAGTTCATAAGAATTGAGAAGCAAAGCTACATTAAATGTCAGGGGTTTAGATAAGCTGCTTTTGCTTACATCAAGTACTGCAGCACATGAAGCACTTAAAAACTGCTCTGTCATTTGTTAAGAGCCTCAGAAACTTCTTCATTGTGACAAAGAAACTGAAATTACAAAATGTGTTTAGAAATGTGTTTTATGGAAATTGTCCATTCTGTTAATCCCCAATGCATATATGAAAGCTTGATAAATCTGACTACAAAAACTTGTGCCACAGAAGCACTTAATAAAAAGAAAGCAAATACAACAGCAAATAGGACCAAAGTAATACAGAAAAATTCACATGTTTTGTAACAGTTGTATGCTAAATCAATTTTTAAAGGGGAGGTGGTGGTGAAAATAAACTATACAGTGCAAAATGAACACAACCTAAAATGAAAAATGCAAAGCTCAGCCTTTCTATGGAAATGACCTCTCCTCCAGCCCAAGGTAAGTGGGCTGCATCTCTCTCTGTGCCAAAATCAGGGCTGCCTATCACCTGACAGCTGAGAAATTCTGCCTCTGTATTCTGCATCCTCTTCCTGAAAGCTGTCATGCAGGAGCCACTTCTTTGGAAATGGATACTGAGAAATGGGAAATTCTGTTGTATTCTGAAATACACAGCATTTTGCTGTGGTGGTTCCTTATATTTATACTCCCTATTCCCTCTTCACTCAACCAGACACTTAAAATTTTTTGGTTGATGCTAACTCCAATTATAAAGGTAGAAATTCAAGAAGTAAAGTAAAAGTTGTGAGCCTCACACCTCTTTGAACTGTCAGACACAGAAAATTTGAGACACAGGGATATAAGTACACCTAAACTAATGCTTCATCAACTAGGGCAAACTTGTATTTTCTTCACAATTTGCAAGGTAAGAAGTAAAGCCCACAAATCCCAGATGGCAGAAAGGTCAAACTAATACACAGCTTCTGATATTCACTGCAAGAAAGCAGAATTCTACTGTTTATTCTGACTGCACCTTAGGATATAATCACATTTTCATATTCGCTCTTCATTGTGTCACAGCAGATTTGACAGCAGGTCAGTTTCTCATTACACATTCACTGACAGTACGAACATTGGGCATCTCCCGTTCTCTTTTACCATGGTGCCCTCAGCTGTCCCTTGTCACCCATTCCCAAACTCACTCAATTTAACCTCTTTAAAACACGGATTCGTTGTTTGACTTTGTTCATGCAGCCACCCCAAGTTACATCAGCACAGCCAAAGAAGATGGTGAGCTATAGTGCAGGGGAAGGGAAGAAACAGCCAGGAGCAAATACTCTAAAGCTGCACTACTGTCAAAACCTATGTACTGTAACATATGTCCTGAGACAGCTGTTTCAGGTAGGACTTTTGTTGTATGGAATAGATCACATTAGTCCTGTTGCAGCGCGTGTTGGTATAGACCACCTCTTGCATAAACCTTAACTAAACCCCGCTATCTCACCAGCCTACTCTCTCTGTCTGAGAGTATCTTCATAAAAACTGTGGGTTTTTCCCCATGTCACAACAGTTTCTGTGATGGAGATGTGACTTAAGAGGTTCCTACGCACAGCTGCTCAGTCCTATCCCTGAGCTGCAGTTTGCTGCCCCAGTATGAGATCATAAACAGTCTCTGAAGTGATCTAGCTTAGAATGAAACATCAGCGAAACACTGCAGTAAAAATAACCCAGTATTTCAGTTTATCATGCAGTTCCTCCCTCCAAGTGCTTCTACTGCAAAGATCCTTAATGTTTTACCAATCCATTCTTTGCTGACATATTCTGTCAAAATAGACACAAAAATTTCAGCCTTCATAGAGATTTAAATTTTAAAAAACAAGTACATCCTTTCATTCACGTTTGTTGTTCCTGAAACTGTGACCATTTGGACTAGTCCATTAAATTCACATCTGGGTTTAGTAATTATTGCCTCCAGCTGCTCCTTGCCTGCCCCCTGCCAGAAGCTATTATTCCACTTTTGCACCACAATAATTGTTTATTTGATCACTATTGAAACCAGACCTGTCCCTAGAAGAACAATTTGCTTAAGTACAGCCTGTGGGACCAAGCGTACATTGAAATTTGCAACATAAACCGCACAGCAGAAATAATCTACTAAACCATTCACAGTTCACCAGACTTGGCTGCTTCTTTTTCCTCCCGCATCTTCCAAACAGCTCACATTATTTAGGCCCTTTTTGATAGGCTATCTTCTTGCTCAAGATTTTCTTATTTCTGCTTTACCTTGCTGTGGCTGCTTGAGCTTCTTCCTATCTTTCCTTCCAGTTGCCATTTTCAGCTACAAGATCTAAATACAACTGTAGAAGGCACCAGACAAAATGGGTGGTTTTGGGAAGTACAGTGAAGCAATTCTGTGAGACTCTTTACAAGTTACTTTGATCAGTTTTCCCAGACAAATCTGAGGCATTATTTATGAAGAATGACAGCTGAGTTGTGGAAAACTAAGATAAAAATTGTGGGTTCTAGCTCTGGATAGTTCTATTTGTAAATATTTATGTATATTTAAAGAAAATAGCTATAATTAAATGAGGGTGAGAAGATAATGCAATGGCACTTGCATTCCACAGATTTTTGGATATGTGTGGGGTTTTTTTGTTTCTATTTTGAAAATCATCCTTTTAAATAAATGAAGATGAAACGAGCTTCTCTGGAAATCTGCTTTCAACTCAAATAATAATTTAAAGTGAAAATTAAATAGAAAAGGATGGCATATATTGGTTTGAAGCTATTTTGCTTCTGTGACTTCCCAAAAGTTAAATTCTTTGGAATCCCAATAATACAGTCAGAAAATATAGAACTTTTTCCCTCATTGACATTTTTTTCCTACAAGTCTCTGCTTGAAGTCTCAAGTGCAAGTCAGGTTGATGACTTAGATGACTTGGTTAACTTCAAAGTGGCAGAATGCCATTCACATCTAAAATCTGCAATGGTTATTTCTCCACCATCCTCTTAAGCTTTTTCAGTTTTCAGCAGTTTTCACCTTCTAATTGCTCTGAGCACTCTTTCCTGTACCTGAAAAAATCTGCTATTCTGTATTTCTCAAAAGGCTGTGTGACTCCAAGAAGTGTGCAATCAGATCATACCCACCAATCCTATGAATGCCACCTTCAAGTCAAACTACCACTTCAAATTTTTGCAGTGTAATTACAGAAACTCATTTTATGCTCCAATTTATACATGAAAAACATGTCCTCAAATTGCCTCCTTTGTAGCATTCTAGTGCCTGCAAACTAAGGAAGGAAAAACATTCTAAGGAGTGAGCAAAAATATTCCAGCTCAAAAGCATCTGTGCATCTCACCAGTAAATTATTTCATGGCAAAATGGACGCTATCTCAGTTGTAGCTTCCTACAAACCATTTAGGACTTTGTGCCAAACCAATATCATCAAGTCTACCATGAAATATTGAAAACCAGTGCAGAAAACACAAGAACCGCTCAGATATATTCGTAGCTTGTAACCCTTTCTGCAAAGTAAAGCATTACAGAGCTACAGTACCATTAATTTCTAGGTGGTTCAAAATATTGCCTAATGAAATCTAACATACTGCACTTTACCCTTGACATGACCAATGCAGAGTGAATTCCATCAGCTCTGTAAGCCCCCTCTCTTAACAACTGCTTCAAAGCCAGCAAGCTCTTCAAATGCCAAAACGAGAAGTGGATGATCTGTCCCACAGCCATTCTGGCCACATGATCTTAATTCTACCTCATGTAACTCAGCCAACCATAAACCAAATTTATTAACATCATCCCACTGCTCAATCTAGGTCAGGTATCAATCAGAATCAAGTGAAAGCAGACTCCCAAAGCAGTCTGAATGCATGCTGAACAGCAAAGGTTTTCAGGTTATAAAATACTTGATGCTTTCTTCTGCTAATGGTTTATAAATTAATCTCTTAATACAGTTCAATTACTCAAATAATCTAAAGTTCATTGCAAAAAGAAGTCTAGGTCCAAGAGAACAAAAAAAATCTTAAACTAGAAATGAGAACAATTGTTTTAATAGCCTTCCCTAGTTCGCAGTTGGGATTATGGCATCGCTATTCTAGACCAGTTTTTGAAATTGCTTGATGCTTTCTACCTCAGGCTCCTAGAAGCACTGACAACCACACAGCAGGATAGGCACTAAAAGGACAGTCTTTTGACATAATTGCAAGCTACTAAATGTAGAGCTTAGTATGAAGAAGATGCTTAAGGTGCTAAGAGAAAAAAAATGTACTGTTTTCCTCTTACGAGGAAAAATCACAACTTGGTTTTAGGCAAGAAGTCTTTTTCCTCATCATCAAGGTAGAATCTGAAAAGTGATGGGTCTTAAGTCAAGTAAGGAGATGAGTCCTTGCAGAACAAAGTACATGGTTCAATTTATTATATAGTTACTCCTTATATAGGTGCGTATGTAAGGTTTATGTTTTAAAAGCAAACTCAGGTAAGTAACTTGCTTAAAATAATAAGCTTGATGAAAAATCTTAGCCTAAAATATAATTATTTCTCACATATATTAGACCTATTTACAGCTATTAATCATTACTCAACTTTCAATAAACTACCAGCTTATCTCAATGTAAATTTTGTTGAGCATCCATATCAAGAACAGCAGTGTCCTATCCACTTACCCAATACTATTCAATTTGCATGTGCTTAAGCCTGCAAAAAGTGTATTTAAACTTTAGCTCAAAACTGGTATTTGTCAGATTTTTATGTAAAAGAAATCGGAAAACATATTTTTACAAATTCATACATACAATTTTTAGATGTTCAGTCCATCAGCATATCTCACAGAGAATTTAAATTACGACAGAAAGTTACCCAAAGTCTCTCTGTAAGGATATTTCTTTCACCAGGTAAAACTGATATTGGGTAATATAAAATACTTGCTCTGAATTTTTATCCTGCAACGGCTGAGTTAGCTTTCTCCAGGGATTGTATGCAGAGTCTATACTGTAGAGGCGCATGTGCATGGCCAACACGTGAAACAGCTGATCTGAAAGGTGAAGAAGACAGATTGCTGAGTATTATACACATGATATGAACTATTTTACATTAAATTGCCATCACGTATTTTACAAGATTCTGAGAAGCCTGTCACATCATTCCAAATAAGCTGGTACCCTAACAAGCCTATTTTTATTAAGGATTGATATATTTTTGAAAAAAGGATTTGAAGAGAAGTAAGATTTCAATGGAAGGCAGGGAATGCATGCTGCTATACAGAAAAATGTTTCAGAGAAAGGCTGTTTAGAAAGCTTTGACCAGATCTCAGCTGTTTTGGTGCTCCATGTACTTAATTACAGCCCTTTTTAAAAAATCCTGTTTCATATGCTGTTATGTTGCCAAAGTTCCATGCTCACTTCACTTGCATCTCCAGTTTATGCCAGAACTGGTGAATTCCTAAACAATTCTTCTTAACACAGACCGATACACTTTTAACTGATATACTTTCAGCTTTCATTCCTCTCACAGTAAAGTTCTGTGAACAACACATTTGAAATTTAATCTAAAATTGCTACAAGTTCTGGCCTATGGCAGGATCACTTTGGTTCTTCATCTTTAAAAGGTTTGTTATTCCTTCTGCCTTCCTATGGTTATTTTGTAGGTAACTTTTGGACAAAAAATCCCCACACCAACAAACATCTGAGTACACGTCAATGACGCTAAAGTAGCAAAAGTAGTAGTCTTTATAATTTCAGAGATTTGTCTGTACAACCTGCAGGCAGAGTTTGCTGATATTCATAATTTCAAAACCTTCTGTACTTTCACTGTATCAAAAATATCATTTGCAAAACACTCGTAAAATTTTTCGAACAGAGGATGCATAATTACTCATGGAGATCTACTGCAGTATTTATATGAAAATGCACATTTTATATTTACCTATGAATCATATGATCACACAAATAAAGACAACATCTAACCCTTCCCTCCATTAAGCCACCCAAGAAGGCAAGCACCATTTAGGTAGAGAGCATTTTCAGAAAGGTACATGCAATAAAAGGCACAGAATGGTTTGATTTGGAAGGGACCTTTAAAGGTCATCTAGTCCAAGCACCCTGCAATGAGCAGGGATATCTTCAACTAAATCAGGGACTATTCAGGATTCACATTTTTCCAATGAATCTTTTTTTTTCTTCATAGGTTTATACTGAAATAATTAAAGTATCATTTCCCACAATTTTGTTTACTTTTTTCTTCCTGTCACACTATATCTTGCTATTTGGTGTCATGCTTTTCTCCTGTTCAATTTTCTAGGACCCTGCTTCCTTTCTCCCTTTCATTTTAACTTTTTCCTCTTTTCTCTCCACCCCTTATTCTTTCAATTGATCCCTTTGCATCTTTCTCTCTAAATCTCTCTCCCTCTCTTTAAAACCCACTTGTTTAACCTACACACTCACAGGTCCTCTTTTTCAAGTAGAAATAGCAGCTATTAATTTATTTTCCATAAATAGACAATTACTCAGAGGTACGCAATGGCCAAAAGAGTCGCATGATGAAATCAGCTGACTGCCAGAGCCTGAGGGCTGTAATTAGCTCCTGGGGTTTGTAAAATAATTGGAGCTGTAGATGGCATTGGAATTGATAGCTGCCACCTGCTTTCTGAATAAAAACAGTCAATGAGGACAAAATAAGTCATCTTTTCTCCTGGCAAGAGATTCTTAGCAAAACACTGCTTTGCTGATAAAGTTGAAAACTCTGAAAATACACTTACATTCCATCAAAATAATAAAAAAATCCCTCAAGCACAGTTTTATTTGGAATGAAACCTATGAAAATATCTGTCCCTTTCCTCCTGTCTGTTCACTAAAATGAATGCTTTTTTCCCCTCAACTGCTCCTTGCTTTAAACAGAAATGGGCAACTATGCAAAATAAAATAAAATAAAAAAAAAAGCAAAACTTGAGAGTAATTAATTAATCCCCTCTTCCTTTACCAGCGACTCTCCCGAGCTTTTACTAACAGGCAAGCATCAAATTCTAGCACTGGAGCATTTATTTGTAATCTCCAGATGGAATGGAGACACATTCCCAGAGCGAGTGGATGGGCGCAGGAGATGCCGTTCAGCACCGTGTAAGGCAGCGCGTTTTGGCTGCGATGGAGCCCCTGTGCCTCCTCTGCAGGGCAGCGCCTGCAGCTCCCCGAGGCAGAGGCAGCCCCGGGCCAGAGCCCTCGGGAACAGCTGGGTTTAGAGGCACACACGGAGCTTTGTTTCTGCTTTACACCACAGTCACTCCAACTGCTTTACTCACCACCTACTACGGCTACACCATACTGGAGAAAGCCAAGGAAAACACCAGAGCACTGGAAAGCAAGAACTGGCAACTTGATTGTGCACCAGGTGCTCGGTGCTGCACCATGTCCTTATGCCTGAGGGACTGGCAGAAACCTGCCTTGAGCCAATGGAATACCCGAGGGCTTTTCCTGTGTATTTGTGGAATGCAGAATTCCAAAACATAAGCATAAAAATACAGAATGTCTTCCCATTTTCTTATACCCTACTTGGAACCCTTAAAATAATGTAAGGACTGTTTTCAAACAAGTAGCAGCAAAACATTACCGTGACAATGGCCCACAACCATCAGTCGTGCCCAGGCCTGTGAAGAGGGGGAAGGAAGGCCATAACATCCCCAGGTATCCCAAAGCCCTCTGCCCCTCACAGTCCATCTTCCAGCCAACTCTCTCCAGGAGAGCCCACCCTTGTAAAGGGGAAAGGCAGGACCTGGTTGTAGCTCAGAGCCACCAAAAGATGATTCTTAACTGATTTTTGTAGGAAGAATAATAATTTCAGAAAGTGCAGAGGCAACAAAATTTGAAAATTGAATATGATCCTCCTCTTCTAATAACTTGGTAATATTTGAAGCAGGCTGCATCCAGAGAATTTGAATAAATATAAAAGTCACACAATTTGTATGCACAATATAACTTACTGCTGCAAGTCATCAGGGGCTTGGCAGGATTCTAAAATTTAGACATTTGAGTGGGCAAGACTACTACTGTTTTAAAACATGATCACAGACTCAAGTATTACCTACACTGATGCACTGCTGTCACAGCTCTCAGCTCGTGTCTGTTTTCCTAGAATACATGAAAATCTTAAACAACACTTCATAGAATCATCCAGATTAGGAGTTAGAACTAGCTTTCAGTCATATTAGCATTCCTTAATTCATTTCTAAAAATGATGAAAATAACTCTATTGTTATTTTGTTATTGTCACTGCTGTTCTTCATAGACTTACTTCTTGGAGTTAATCTATTTTGAGAGAGGAACAATAAAGTCAATTGGAATCTGTACTTTCGAAAGAGCAGCTCAATGGGTAAGACACTGTCTTTGTACTGGGAATGAAGCTGTAAGAGGAAGCATTATAATATTGCTCCTCTCACAAACCCCGAAGATAATGGGTATTTTGTCTATGTATCCACACTGCACAAGCACCTGCAGCTGCATTCTTTACTGTTTTTAATAATAAAGCACACTCATTTTACAGAAGTTGTGTTGACAAAGCTCTTAAAAATATTCTATGTTACAGTGCAAAAAGCAGAAGTCCATAAAGGCAATCACAGCCCTTTTCAGGTTTAGTGTGATATGCACAGCACAAAAGAAGACTAAATTCAAGACATAAAAAGATAGCAATTTGATAGATGAATGGTAGAAATTCTAAAAATGCTGCGCTCAACTGACAAAAATGAGTGCTTCAGGAAGTTGCATTCAAATTTAAGTTTTGGTCTCACTCATAATCTTCCTTTGATCTTTGCCAAAGTAATCCCAAATTTCTACGTAAGTTTTGCTGCCTTTTTTTCCACTTGTTTTTTTCTGGTCTCTTGACTGGTAAAGTAAACTCTCAAATTACCAGAGTTCAAATCAGATGATGCTTTTTGTTTTTAATTCCAATTCCACAATGTAGAGCTATGTGCTGTCATAATGAAACCAAAGAAAACTAAGGAATTAGCTGCCTTTGTTTTGCTTGCAACAGTCTAGATAATGTGTTTATACCCCGGTCTCTATTTTGGGACATATACTGCTGTCATGGAATTTTCTGTCTTGATCCAGGTTTCCCTTTTTACATTCCCCATATTACTGTTCATAATTACAATGTGAAAACATCACACAGTGACACAGCAGTTTACTGGAATTGCATCCTTGTCTCAACTGTGAAGATCTTGCCAGACCAGAGATGCTCCTCCCTTCTTCTCCCAAAGTTTCCTGGGACTATCAAGAAGAATGTAGATTATAACTGAAACCACTTGATACAACCAAATGGGACTTGATTGTCAATAAGGAGATTGAGAAACATTTTTCTCCTGGTAGAGATTTACATAGTCCACTTAGCAACAGCAGCTGCAAAGACCTGCTGTCATCTTCCCATTCATCACTGATCCAGTAGACTTGAACCAGTAAAACAAATATGAAGGTCAGGAAAAGCCTATTAAGGCATTAAGACTGGATAGTCTTTACAAAATCTCTTATATCTTCACTAAGTCTATATTGCTGATGAAGCAGCTAATTACCCTCTACACCAAACTTGCCAGTGTATGAAATCAACTTTAGCAACAGAATTCTAACAGTACCTATCTTTGCTTCTCTCACACTAGATATTAGTGGCACACCAAGTGTTTTAGAAAATACTTAAGATCATCTGCTGGTGAGAAAAACTGCTTTGTCCGAGTTGCATGAATGGGCACCAAGGATCTGTAGACTAACTGCAGATCTCCTAACTGAAAAAAAACTCCAAACCAGGCAAACAAATCCAAAAACCCAAACCCTGCAATACCAAAAAGCTCAACCAACCACAGAAACCCAGTGTAGCAAGGCATTCCTGAAAGCTTCTTTTATTCTCTTTATTTTCAGTGGCTGCAGAGAGCTGCATAGGACTCTTTGCAACCATATCCACATAAATGATTATAGGGAAGAGACAGCTGCAATTGAATCTTGCAAATCATAAAAGAATTAGGTTTTTCTCCCAATAGGAAATATTAAGTGGCTGCAAGAGTCTCTGTCCATATTGCTAAAATGGAGACAGCCATTACTTTCAACATGGTTGAAAAATTTGATACAGAAGAATCGTGAAGAGAAACAATGAGTTTCTACACTCGCAAAAACACTAAAAGCACTGATTAAACTGATACTAACACCATAATCAAGATAAAGGCTTCAAATGAATGAGAAAAAGAAAACCAAAACAAACCAACCAACAAAACAACNACCAGACAGACAGAAAGAAAAGTTCTATTTAAAAGTTAAAAAAGGAAGATTATAAATTCATTTGTATGTAACTTTTAAATTCTATGCAACTGTTCATCAACTACTGCAAGATTACCAGAGTACAAATAGCAAAGAAAAACAACTATAAGTCAAAGAGAGATCACAGAATCAGAGAATGCTTAGGGTTGGAATGGACCTTAAAGATCATCTAGTCGCAACCCTGCCAGGCCCCTGCCATATTCCATTAGACCGAGTTGCTCAAGGCCTTATATAAAAACCGTACAGAGAAATAATTATTCAGCCCATTTTAATGCTGTGTTTTGACCTGTTCGATAAATATGGAAAATGAAGACAAACAGGTCTATTACACTTTATAAAACAGAGAAATAAGACCTGTACAGTTTTTATATATCATAATTTTCCCTAAACCCAAGAGATTTTGCCATAGGCTCTAAAACTGTAACATAGTCCTTCAAATAGCACTTGATTTTTAAGTAAAAAGTAATAGGATACTATTTGCATTTTTTGGTTATACACACACAAGACTTTAAGCCGTATTTTGCAGCCAAATTTTCTTCACCATTCTTCTCACACACACTTGGTCACTGATACTAAGAGCTACATTAATCATTCTTANTCCCACAAAGCAATAGTGTTTCTCAATGTTTAGAGCCATTGCAGAAGTTACAAAGGTGATAGATGTTCTACTTAAGAAGAGTTTAAACAACTCTTAAATAATTTTTTGGTGTCCAGTTGTAAATAACATCCTTTCCAATTAATGCAGTTGATGCTGCAATGCCAGACTGCTACTTGTGGGAAGCATAAGGATAAGGAGGTAATTTACAGAGAAACTGAAGCCAGATGACAAGAGGATAAAATATTTAATCTTTACCCAAACCCTAATCCTTTCCTTCTCACAAAGGGGAAAAAGCAAAAAAANTGCCAGGCCCCTGCCATATTCCATTAGACCGAGTTGCTCAAGGCCTTATATAAAAACCGTACAGAGAAATAATTATTCAGCCCATTTTAATGCTGTGTTTTGACCTGTTCGATAAATATGGAAAATGAAGACAAACAGGTCTATTACACTTTATAAAACAGAGAAATAAGACCTGTACAGTTTTTATATATCATAATTTTCCCTAAACCCAAGAGATTTTGCCATAGGCTCTAAAACTGTAACATAGTCCTTCAAATAGCACTTGATTTTTAAGTAAAAAGTAATAGGATACTATTTGCATTTTTTGGTTATACACACACAAGACTTTAAGCCGTATTTTGCAGCCAAATTTTCTTCACCATTCTTCTCACACACACTTGGTCACTGATACTAAGAGCTACATTAATCATTCTTAATTTTACTTCCCAAGAGGAGCTGCCCTCATGGTGCAATCTACTTAAACAGCTCTTGACCTATTTGTTCCCACCATCTTCCCTGATGTTTGCTGCTGTAACAGCTCACCTGGGACAACATATTCTATTTTCCACAATATCTAATCACCAAACTTCACAGTTGTTACAAGAGTAGTACAGAGTGGTATGCTTAATCACAAAAGAAACCCCTCAGTACCTCACACACAGAAAAAGCCAAACCAGGTTATGTTTTAGATTACTTCTGCTGAACCTGACATGAAAGATGTTTAAAAACAAAAGCAGTTTCAATACTGTGCAAGGAAGACTTAAACAAAACAGTTCTCAGGTTCTAGATGGGGTATGGATATCAAAAAACATTCTTTCCTCACTGCAGAAGACAACGAAGAAGTTAAAGGTACATTTTAAATGAAACTTCAAAAACAGGATTGCTCTTAGAAAAAGAAATGACTACGTAAGGATGACAAAATATACT
>VYZR01008359.1:0-13378 GCA_013400675.1 Oxylabes madagascariensis
TTCGGGAGAGCTTTTCTTTGTCAGTAAAGAGAAACCAGAATACAAAACAAAACAAAATTAGTGTAGCTTAGTATTTCTGTTCTTTCAATCTGAACTGCAATCAGAAAATAGCTAATAAAGTATTCGGTTTAATATTCATAAACTTCCCACACATTTTGTTTTTATCGATCCAAACACATCCCAAACACATAACCCAAATCAATCCAAACACATAATCTCAAAATGGTATTATCTGTTTACAATCTGAGGGGATACATTCAGGTAACAAAATAAGGGAAAAGTGATAGGACAAAATTACTTCCCACAGCAGATTATAATTTATTGAACTATGTATCCATTCCTGACTCTTTCATAAATCACACTGACAAACTGTTGACAAGAAAGGAAAATCACATCACTTTTGTTTTTTGTTCTTTTTACTTATTCTGCAATAGATGACTCAAGGAAAGTGTGATTATTTTATATATTTCTAGAGGATGTCTAGACTAGGGAACACTTGCATCTGAAATTCTGTTTGCTAACAGGTTTCAAGTAGAGATTTGTGTTCCCAAAAAGCGTTAGTAAAACTTGTTTTAATCTAATTTTGTTCATTATTTCAATTTTGCATATATTGTTGTAAATTCAGAATAAATTCATCTAATAATAAAATTTCTGAAAATACTTCTGACTTTAAAATCTAACTATGGACTAGATTTAACGAACCAAGAGGCAGCTACCTGCTGACAACACTATATTTGATCTAGCCCTTACACTTTGGTCTCAAAAGGAAAGTGTATTCTTTTAATATTAAGTAATATATTTAAGAAAGTGCAGCTTAATAACATACTCAACTAAGGTGCTAATGACACCAGATAATTAATATTTTAAAATCTCTAAATTCAAGTTATATTAACAGTACAAATTTGTTTCTTAAAAGCATATTAGGAAGCACATTTTTAAACACAATCTCATTTACTAGTGTTATAATGCCTTAGAAACTTAATTTTTCCAGTCATTCAGATGTGTGCCCTCCTGGCTGGTTCCATCTGATTTTTCTAAAATCCAGTCATTTACTCACTATGTAGCTTTATAGCTTTATCTTTCACCAGAGGCTTCTTCTGCAAACCCAGAAAAAGAACAAAGCCCCCACCTTTATAAGTGAAGTTCTCTTTAGCCCTGGAGCTACCTGGTTCATTATAAGGATGATAGATTTCATAAAGCAAAGAAGTTGTAAAAACCTTTATGGAAGCATGAAAAAGATCTTGGGCTAATGCATTAATAAAGAAAAATTCACTGAATATGCAAAGCATAAGACAGGTCTTTAACTTCTTTTCAGTCCCTAACAGTGACTGCGACCAGCGGCACCTGAGCAAGGCAGGATGATTAGTTATCACTAATTAGACAGAAATACATTACTTAACTGATTTTTTTTTTTTTGGANACAGTATACTTTTATTATTTTTTTTCTCTTTTATGCAGTTACTGTTTCCAACATGGGTTTTTATGTGCTTTCTCAATAGAAAGTTGAATTTGGGAGACATTGCTGTACAAAAATGGACAATAGCTGCTAAGCTACATATAGTATTGTGCTTCTATCAGATTACACTGTAAGAGATTCAGAGAAACTCAGTGGGAATATAAACCTGAAATAGCCTTTGTGGAATGTTTACAACGTTCCCTATATAAATGGGAGGAAAGAAAAGCTCTGTAAAATCCACGGTCTGTTCACTGCATGCTGGTGTTCAAGGATTTCACTTCAAATACACCCGCACACAGTTCCAGAGGTGAAAGCCAATCTCTCTTTATCTCACTTAAATCAAACCTTCATTCATCACTCTACTGCAATTGAACTACATAGATTTCGATGCATTAAGAGCCTTCTGTGGTCACTGAAAAGGAGCCAGTTGTTCTCCTTTATGAAAAGGAAGGGTAGCTAATTGATTAAGATGAAAGGAAGGTACGTGTTATTTCTCCATCTAATTGCAATCTTCGCATTTCAGCAATACATAGATTTGCATGTTGAAATCTGTAATCCTGAAACAAAAGATTAAAATAATTCAAATGCCTTGAGCAGTTGCTTTGGCATACTGCAGATACTTAAAAAAATGCCTAGTCTTCTGTTTTCAATCTATTCCAATATCTTGTTTCTAAGAGCTGCTGGATGCAGAGCCTAGAGGACATGCTGTTCCTAGAGATTCCACTCCGTAGTACAGAGAAGACATTTCTGTTCCCTTTTACTATACTACACATATTCTCTGTTATGGAAGCAGTGTCTCTTTAATATGAATAAAGCTTTATAGAATAAAAATGTAATTCTCCATCACCTGGCATCTGTGCTGTAACTCTTTAAGCCATCCAGAGAATCAGATAATTAGGCCTGGTGGTAAAATTTATAAAGACAGCTATCTAGATAATAAGGAAACTGGTGCAAAGAACTTAAATTCATGTACAGAAAAAAATATTGATTTACACTTAACCTGCAGCTATTTTTTAAAAACCTATGCTTGTCTGAGGCTGGAAAGTAAGAGCTGCTTAGAAAGAACACTAAACAAGAGAGAACTTTGGGAGAGAGCACAATTAACTAATGTGAACTGAGTGCTCACTCTCTGTGAAGTCGGAACAGGATTCATTCACCAAATGGAGCTGGGGATCAACTTACCAATGCAATGAACCCTGTATTCTCACGCCAACTGGATATACCAATCATTTGACAAGGGTCTAAGTATAGAGGACAACAGTTCCTTATCATCTTTTTGAGCTGGCTTACACAGTATTTTAAAATACCCGTTTTTGTGATCACCTTTGAGTACATCTGAGTGTTTTAGTTCAATCCTGAGCAGGCTTTGGTAGAGCACTTTGATTCACGTGGTGCTGCTGCCTTGAAATGCATGAACCAGGTTTAGATAAGATGAAATCAAACTGGCAGATGTGCTCATAAGCAAATCATGAGCTCTCCAGCTGCTAAGAGGCATCCAGTCTACAGAACACGAGTGCAGGTGCTCGCTGCGACCCCTAAAATTCTTACAGTTGGGATGCCATCCCCAGCATTAACAATTTCACACTCTTAATTGGCCTGCACCACTTGCTACGGCAGATGGAAAAATTGTATTTAAATTCATATAAACATTCAATGTATTTGCAGTACAAATCAAAAGGCAAAGTAGTAGAGATAAAATCTTGTCAAAATGACTCCTTCATACCTATAACAAGGATAATTTTTGGTCGAGGTCTTGCAGGGTCAAACACATCGTACTCCTCAATCAGCTCAGCAGTTTCAGAAAGGTCAGTGTCACTTTCTATGGAAAACTGTTGGATTGGAGGCAGTCGGTCGTAGCGTCGGTATGGGAAGTTAGAGTTATCAGGCATCACTGTAAAATAGTAAGATAAACTGGGAATTGTGGAAACAGAAAATTCAAAATCTGTTCTCTATACAGATTTAAATAAGTATTATACATAAGGTATAAATATCATTTTACATAGTGTTTGCTGTTGCTATATTAAATATTTTTGGCCTCTATTTAATGGATTTATTAAATCACAACTCAGAGTTAGTTTTCTCTGGTGTTTCTTTACAAGCACATCTGCCCATAGTACCCCGAGTTCAGCAGAGGCCTCTGAGAAGAAAAGCTTTATATTGTGCAGATAACCTCTTCTATTAAGCAGGACTCTTTCAGTGATACATGTTGTACATAGAGATAGAGATAGTATTCTTGTTGATTATTTTAATAAAATGTTGGATGGCAAGGAAAAATAACTATGGCAACTGAAAGATGAGCTAATTACTCTTTGTTAACATTACAAATAAAATAATTACAGGTATTGGTATGACATCTGCTTAGATTTTATGAGATGCATTTTTTCTGAGAGTTTACAATTTAGATTTTAATTAGCATACAGCTCCAATGTAAACCAGAAAAACCACGTAGTATAACTGCACTGAAGTTGGTGTGTATGTCATCCATAAGGACCAACTGAAAATACAAGCCAAGTTCACCGTGTCAGACCTGCCCCAATCTTTGCAAATGTTTTCTGTAGGATACAAGAAATCTCTCCACTGATGTGTTAAACATTTACACAGCAAACATCCATCATTTGGCTGGAAAGTGATCACAATTTCCTCTCCTGCCTAGCATCCATTACGGCAACAGAAAAACAAATGCCCAAAACCAAGGAAACAGAATTCTTGACTCCTTTGCCTACAGATAATCAGACTGAGGCATAATCTGCTATAGAAGTATGTATAAAATAATTCAGTAGCGGTTGTGAAACCACCCACAGTTGAAGAAATAAAATTATTTTAAAATTTAATACATTACCATTCCTGAAAAAAGACCTCCGGGACTGTCCTCCATTGAGTGGAGGCAGGGTCTTCTTTTCTGGGCTGACAAAAGTGTCCCATTTCACTTTTTCTGGCCCTCCAAGCTCTTTTACTTTCTGCAAACAGCTTTCCAAATATTCAATTGGGTCATCGGGTTTGTAACACATTAATCCATTCAACAGACTCTGAAATGTAAGATCAGAAATATAGACTGTAATGATAGATACCAGGGAAAAACAAGCACCTTTACTTTGTCTTTTACTTTGCACAGAGAAAAGCCACATTCCTTGATATTCAGACTCTCTATTGCAAGCCAATGCGTAAAAGTGAGGCCTGCAAAAAATCAAATGATTTCAGTTTGCCAATGTCATAAAAATTACTTGGAAAGGAAGCTCATGGCTGTCTTTATAGTTGTCTGTTTGCACTGAAATAAAACCCGAAAACAGCGAAAAAAGCCTTCTATTTTTTTTTTTAGAAATGTCACTGGCAAATATACACAGAGCAATGTGCAAGCTGGAGAGCCCCAAAATTTACATATTCTTTGTCGTTTTGACATCACTAAAATGTATGTTTTCCTTAAAGACCACTGCACCCACACGTATCTCGTCCATATCCTTGTCTACACTTACACAAGCAATGAAAAGAGGATTTTTAAAAATCACATGAAATACTCAAATATCATCTTGATCAGCATTGGGTAAAAACCCCCCCACAAGCCCAAAATTCATAGGTGCTTCCTGATTTAATTGATCACAGATTACAAGCCATTAGAAATCCCCTTTTTACAGTATTAATTCTTTGCTCATTGTACTCATGAGCATTGTGGGGGGTGTGAAAGGAAGACTGCCAGGCCTTCTTCTGACACATTTCCTTGACAAAGTGATACATAAGTCATCATCTCACCTCTCCATGAGACTGCTGCATCCAACAATACATGTCTTTCAGGATGATTTCTGTTCTTTTTGCTTTTCCTAATTTTTGTGTGAATAAACTTGAGGGTCATAGTTGGTATCAATAGTAAACATAAATAGCTCCAAATCAGGATTTGATCAGTTGTTATCTACAGTTTATACAGTAATTGGTATTTACACACATTTGAGCTTATAAAATAGGATATAATTCTATGCATCTGTGCCCTTATTATACTACTTAACTGATCACAGCAAGTAACTGTATTTTTGCAGAAGATATGCACCAATTTTTAAAAATCACTCGCTCAAGCTTTGAGCCTCAACAGAAAACCAGTTTTGTCCGCATCTTGTTAAACCATTCACATTCTAACTGTGTATTTAAAGCATTAGCATGCTCCGTGTCCTGCAATTTTCAAATATATAGAAAAACGTCTAGCTTCAGCACAGACAAGGGAAAATACACATGGGTTTGTGTGCGTGTTATATACAGATGACAGGATGTCTGATCCGGGGAGGGGGAAAAAATCCACATTGCACAAAGAAGTAATCATCATCCATTAGCAGCAGGTAACTTGTAGGGAGCTAAACAAAACCTCACTAAACACTTGCGGCTTTTTTCTTCCCCCCGACCGATGTAAATGCCCCCGGCCCGCATTCCTCGGCGCTCCTTTGCCCCGCGGACACCCAAGTTCTCTCCCCGCAGGTGGGCGGGGGGCAGCGCTGCCCCGGCCCCGCTCCGCCAGCGCCCACCCGGCCCGGGCTGGGGCTGGGGCCGGGGCCGGCGCTCCGCGGCGCCGCTCCCCGCGCAAGCTCCGCCAGCCGCAGCCTCCGGCCGCTCCGTCCTTCCAGCCACCTTCAGCCCTGCCCGCCGCGGGGTCCCGGCGCGGAGCATCCCCCGACGGGGCGG
The DNA here is from genome assembly GCA_013400675.1 of Oxylabes madagascariensis. NCBI lineage: Eukaryota > Metazoa > Chordata > Aves > Passeriformes > Timaliidae > Oxylabes > Oxylabes madagascariensis. Next base: position 6,116 of record VYZR01008359.1, read on the forward strand.
AAAACGCCTCCCCCCCCCGCGCCTCGCCTACCTCGAAAAGCTGCGGGATCTCCCTGCGGGCCAGATACTCCTTCGCCTCGCCGGCGCTCATGCCGCCAGCCGGGGCCGGGGGCAGCCCGAGCCCCGCGCTCGGCTCGGCGCGGCGGTGCAATGCGGGAGCCTCGGCGAGGCTTCCGCGGGCGGAGGGAGGGAGGCAGGAGGGAGGCAGCCGCCCGCCTCCCCGTGCCCGCCGCACGGAGGGAGCGGGAGAGAGGAGAGCGCGTTTTCCCCGGCGGGGAGCGGGAGCGTGCGCAGGCTGCCGGGGAAACTTTCGGGGGGTGCCCGCGGCGCGGCGCCGAGCGGAGGCGGTGAGGGGCCGTGCCTGGCGCCCGGCCCCGGGCAGGCTGCCCCGGCAGCGAGCGGGGAGCGGCGGGGNCTTTTACTTTGCACAGAGAAAAGCCACATTCCTTGATATTCAGACTCTCTATTGCAAGCCAATGCGTAAAAGTGAGGCCTGCAAAAAATCAAATGATTTCAGTTTGCCAATGTCATAAAAATTACTTGGAAAGGAAGCTCATGGCTGTCTTTATAGTTGTCTGTTTGCACTGAAATAAAACCCGAAAACAGCGAAAAAAGCCTTCTATTTTTTTTTTTAGAAATGTCACTGGCAAATATACACAGAGCAATGTGCAAGCTGGAGAGCCCCAAAATTTACATATTCTTTGTCGTTTTGACATCACTAAAATGTATGTTTTCCTTAAAGACCACTGCACCCACACGTATCTCGTCCATATCCTTGTCTACACTTACACAAGCAATGAAAAGAGGATTTTTAAAAATCACATGAAATACTCAAATATCATCTTGATCAGCATTGGGTAAAAACCCCCCCACAAGCCCAAAATTCATAGGTGCTTCCTGATTTAATTGATCACAGATTACAAGCCATTAGAAATCCCCTTTTTACAGTATTAATTCTTTGCTCATTGTACTCATGAGCATTGTGGGGGGTGTGAAAGGAAGACTGCCAGGCCTTCTTCTGACACATTTCCTTGACAAAGTGATACATAAGTCATCATCTCACCTCTCCATGAGACTGCTGCATCCAACAATACATGTCTTTCAGGATGATTTCTGTTCTTTTTGCTTTTCCTAATTTTTGTGTGAATAAACTTGAGGGTCATAGTTGGTATCAATAGTAAACATAAATAGCTCCAAATCAGGATTTGATCAGTTGTTATCTACAGTTTATACAGTAATTGGTATTTACACACATTTGAGCTTATAAAATAGGATATAATTCTATGCATCTGTGCCCTTATTATACTACTTAACTGATCACAGCAAGTAACTGTATTTTTGCAGAAGATATGCACCAATTTTTAAAAATCACTCGCTCAAGCTTTGAGCCTCAACAGAAAACCAGTTTTGTCCGCATCTTGTTAAACCATTCACATTCTAACTGTGTATTTAAAGCATTAGCATGCTCCGTGTCCTGCAATTTTCAAATATATAGAAAAACGTCTAGCTTCAGCACAGACAAGGGAAAATACACATGGGTTTGTGTGCGTGTTATATACAGATGACAGGATGTCTGATCCGGGGAGGGGGAAAAAATCCACATTGCACAAAGAAGTAATCATCATCCATTAGCAGCAGGTAACTTGTAGGGAGCTAAACAAAACCTCACTAAACACTTGCGGCTTTTTTCTTCCCCCCGACCGATGTAAATGCCCCCGGCCCGCATTCCTCGGCGCTCCTTTGCCCCGCGGACACCCAAGTTCTCTCCCCGCAGGTGGGCGGGGGGCAGCGCTGCCCCGGCCCCGCTCCGCNCCGCCCGCCTCCCCGTGCCCGCCGCACGGAGGGAGCGGGAGAGAGGAGAGCGCGTTTTCCCCGGCGGGGAGCGGGAGCGTGCGCAGGCTGCCGGGGAAAGTTTCGGGGGGTGCCCGCGGCGCGGCGCCGAGCGGAGGCGGTGAGGGGCCGTGCCTGGCGCCCGGCCCCGGGCAGGCTGCCCCGGCAGCGAGCGGGGAGCGGCGGGGAGCGCCGGGCACCGGGGAAGCGCTGGGGCGCTGGAGCCCCCCGCTGTAACGCGGTCCCTGCCCTGGGCACGGTGTTCGGGCGTTTGGAGGAGCGAGACGTTTCATACACTTCGGGCTGGCAAAAAGCCACCAACTACGATCAGTCGTGAGCATCTGTGATCGGCGAGCCACAGGAAGAGATCTGAAATGATCTCTGGTCCAGCCTTCTGCTCAAGGCAAGGGCAGCTCTTGAGGGCAGACCGGGTTGCCCAGGGCTTTTTTCAGTCTCATCTTGCAAAACCTTTCAAGGGTGGCGACTGCAGAGCCGCTCTGGGCAACCCATGTTTGTCCGGCCTCGACACGAAGAAGGGTTTTCTCCTATTCAGTTATGACTTCCCATGTCTCAATTTGTTCCTTGCCCACCATTGTGAAGACCCCGGCTCCGTTTTCATGACGGTCTCCTGTCGAGCCTTGAGAGCTGCTATTATGTACCTTCTGAGCCTGCCACACGGCTGAACAAGCCCAGCTCCTTCTGCTCATCTTCAAGAACAAGTGCTGTCCATCCCTTACTGTCTTTGTGGCTGTCCACCCAACTCAGAATCACAGAACGTATCAAGTCCAACTTACGAGTGAATGGCCTGTACAGGGATCAAACTCACACCAGTTTGTGGAGTCTCTCTTTTACTGGGGAGCCCCAAACCAGGTGCATTTTTCTAGATGTACTCTGGAAAGTGTTAAGTAGGGGGTAGCTTCTGTAATACTCTGTGGCACACTGGAAATCAGAGTAGAGTATTTAGGTTGGTGAAGTGTCCTATATGAAATCTGATTTTCCAATTAGTTTTTAACTTTATTATCTTTTCTAACAGAATATCCCTGTAGTTGCACTGAGGGACACCCTAACACAAATAGGTTACATAACTGCAAGCTTATAAACAACATGAACAGCTGCTTTCTGTGTGTACATCCCTATTTTTCAGACATAGACAGAAAATGGATAGGTCTTAAGTGTCTTTTAAGAAGCTTCTCCCCCTTGTATATGATTTATGGATCAATATCAGTTTGACAAGCTTCTTCCTCTCAGCTGCAGCCATGTTCCTTGTTGTGCTGTTTCTGTAGTTGAATTGCCCTTGTTTTCCTCAGCCCAGCCTCCAGCTATTTATGTAGACACTTTCTCCCAGAGATGCTTCCAGTCCTTGTTCATTCCATGAACTGCTAAATGCTGCCCAGAAGGCAGTCCCGTGATCTTCTAATGACACATTGGACAGCTTGGTTTTCCAAGTCATCCAAATATTCCCAGCAGCTACCACATAAAGGGCAGCAACAAACATCCTTTCACAGCAATTGACTGATGGATGGCCCACAGAATCATAGGATGGTTTGGGTTGGAAGGGGCCTTAGAGATCATCTAGGTCTGACCCCCTGCCATGGACAGAGATGCCTCAAAAGATCAGGTTGCTCAGGGCCCCATCCAACCTGGCCTTGGACACTTCCAGGGTTGTGGCACGCACAAGTCTCTGGGCAAACCTGTTTCAGTGCAAAGCTACTGGAAAACCACAGCTGAAGTGCCTGTGCAGTTTGGCTTAAGAGCCTTTCCAGCTTCAGTTTCTGTGAATCCAGTGGTGTCTGCTTAGAGAAGCTGCAGTCACTGAATTGACACTTCCCATATGTTCAAGGAAGACTTTGCTCTTCACTAAAGAGTCTCATCAGCATTCTGCAGTTTTCCTCATCTTTCCATAAAATCTGGATGTGGCTTTAACCCTACTTTCTTCTGCTAAAATTTTAATCCATCCAAATGTAAATTCATTGAAAAGCACAGTGCCTTAATTTTGAGTAAAATAAGTAGGCTCCAATGTACTAATAAAAACATGAGACATAATTGCTTCTAAAAGACCTTAAATGAAGGTTGACAAAACTAAGATGGAATTAAATTAAATAGATATTTTCTTAAAATAAGGTCTTTGCTAAGGAGGGCTAATAGAAGATGTCATTCTATTTAGAAACACAGAGCTATGGTTTTGGCATTTTGTGAGTGTAATTTTTTTTATCTGTTTCTTGATACAAAAAAAATTCATCTGTGTTAATATTGTCTTGGATAAATTCCATTTATAGGCTTTCGGAACATATAGTTTTATATACTCAACATTTATGGGTAAATTAGTATCTCATCCAATGTCCTGGTTTGGCAAGAGAAAAACATTTCCTTCCACATGCTTTCCATGCATCTTCCACAGGAATGTGAAATATGTTTGTGTAAAGTCTTGTCCTGCTTGTTTTTTTACTGTAGGCTTCCAGGCATTTTGCTCAGTTAGATAATGCTAACAGAAAATAAAATAACAGGAATAACTATCCTGCTATAAAATTATGCATTATTATTATTTTGCACATCTTCATTATTGTTCAAAATGTTGTTTTGTTGCACAAAATCAAATTCTGTGCTGTGGAAATTACCACCTCAGAACAAATACAGCCATTTAGGAAATCTATCAGACTGAATGTGTGAAATGTATCTGGAAAGGATATTTTTGGATCTAATAATACGGTACCTCCTTCTAGAAACAATTTTTTATCTGTTTGCTGTCAGAAGAATTCCCTTATTGAAGCAGGGTCACAGGTGGAAGCTCCTCAAAGGCTCTGAAGAATATTGGCAGTGAAGGATTAAGCAGAGATGAGCCAAAGGGGCACAAAAAGCTGGGTTATTTGTTGTGCAGGTAACATAAAGGGAGCTGTTCGAAGGTGAGCTCTTTGTTGTGTAAGTGTCTGATCAAGAGTGCAGGTGGGAGTGAAGTGGTCTTACTGCCTTAGAAAATAGCACAGGATGTAAAAATGCTGAAAGGAATGGGAATTCATTTGAGCTCCAGGGCACTGCCTATTCCTGAAGACGCAGGCAGCTCCTTAGGGTACCGGGTGAAGCAGAAGGATCACTTTGGTTATTTCCTACCTTTTCTGGAGGGCAAGAAGATACAATAAAAATAACAAAACTTTGCTATCAAAATTATAACATTTCTAAAAATCCATCTAGAAAGCTTCTTATGGATCCTATACCATTGGGCAGATTCCATTCTCATTCTTCTTGTTTCCTCCAGGAGCTACATGAAGCTGCTCTAAGATGAATCAGTATTTTCAGGGATCAGCTGGGATATGGTGTTCTGGGCCTTCTATTCTTCTTGGTTAAACCAATTACACAACATCCATAGCCTTCAGTCAAACCTTAATTAGGTTCTGTGTTTTCAAAAATCACTTCAGAATGCCCCGGTATTTTATAAACATTTATTTTTTTTGTCTAGTGCCTGTTCAAGCACTAGTGGCTGGATTTGTCACACAAGTTGCTGCTCTGCTAGACGTCTTTATTAAATCAGAACCAATGTCCTTGGATTGATGTGCTGATACAGGCTCATATGGGGACAGTTAGAATTTGTTGATTCTGTAAGTACACCAATTATGTGCAGCCTTTTTAATAGAATGTGCTGAATGATATGCTTCTGATCCAGAAATGGTATGCATTTTAATGTAAATTTGGACCTTACTTGCAGCCCCATATTGCACTTAATGTGGTATAAACTAATCCAAGATTGCTGAAATGATCTTTTCACTTTTACGAGAAATCCCTTTCCAAACTCTTTTGCTATGGCGTTAACTGTTTGGGTTTTTTTCCTGATGTTTTCCCCACCTTTCTTTTCCACTCTGATAGACCTTTTCTCTTTTCTACTGGTACCTGAACATGTTACTTAAGTGAATTAAGTCACTAATTGAAAAGTAGTGAAAAATCAACCAAGAAAAATCTGATTTCTGGATCTAGATTTCAGTAAGTCCCAGAATTAACATTTTATGTAAATTTTGAGGACACCAAGATGAATAGAACAAGGCAGGGAAGAAAGAAGATTGTGCCACTTAAAAGTTTGAGGATGCATATTTCAATCTGCTGAGAAAAAAACCCACAACATTTTAAAGAAATGCTATGATCAAGTCCCTCTTTGTTATGATGAACTAAATAGCTGTACTTTTTATTTTCCAATGACAGTATAATCATTCTTGTGACCCTTCCCTGAGCTCTTCAATTTAACTACATGCATCTTGAGTGGCGTGTAGAGGCATCAAACAGGACACATTGTTCTGCTCTTCCAGGCTGCCTGTGACACCCTCACTGCCTTCATTCTGCTGTTTTCGTGCAGACAGACTGCATTTGTGCCCTGCTGTGGTGTTGCAACAGGGCTCACCCTGAGTTGGGTACCTGGCAGATTCCCAGCAGCTCTGCTTTCCACTGTTTTCTCTCACAAGTTCCTCTGCTGGAGCATCAACACCTGCACTTCATTCTTTGATGTATGACTTCCTATATTTGCTTGCATCCAGTTTACCAAGAAATCAGTGTGCTCAGTACCAGGGAGCTGTCCCCTCTGGGAGTTCCCACAGCCTCAGCCGATGTTACCTGCCACCAGTGATTTTCTTTGGTTTTGGTAATCAATGCAAATATTATACAGCACATGGCCAAAACACAGCTCCTATGGGACCAAAGCAGAAAATCAGTATTTCCCATTTACACTTCATTTTTGAGGCCAGTCCATGTGTCATTAAATAGATACACACATTAATTTTGATTCACTCAGGTTTCTTAAAGAAAATGTCTTGCAGCAGTAAGTAAATGGCATCAGATCAGCACTTTTTTTCTTCATCAGCCAAAAGGAACCTTCTTGAACAAGTATTTGTTCATAGATCTGAGATGATATTTTTTTTTTCAGAAACTGGCATTGACAGGCATTAATTAAATTTCATATAAGCTATATTCCAGTATCTTCTTACCAGTTATATTTTTTCACTAAATTCCATATTAGATGGCCAGGGCTATAATTGCCTAAGCCACCACCCTTAGAACATACTGGTCTAGCATATTCCCAGAATGTAAATATTTCAAGAGTTCTTAGAGTCCCTTTTCAGTTTTTCCCTTTCCTGTCCTTTCCATCTGTTTTAAAACTCCGATACAACTTATTCAAACATGCAGATTTACTCAGTTATTTTTAGTGACTACTATTTATAAAACTTACTTGACTACAGTTCTATTGGAGAATGTTTCATTATCATGCTATGGTATAATTACATCATCTGATCATTTATATACAGAACAGAAATATTTAGTGAAGCCTTTCAATTGCTTTTGATAAATCTGTGTGAGCATATTGCACAAATGTTGTAAAGATCGTTTTCTTTCTTTCTTTCTTGCTTTCTTGCTTTCTTGCTTTCTTGCTTTCTTGCTTTCTTGCTTTCTTGCTTTCTT
>VYZR01008359.1:13401-29569 GCA_013400675.1 Oxylabes madagascariensis
CTTTCTTGCTTTCTTGCTTTCTTGCTTTCTTGCTTTCTTGCTTTCTTTCTTCAGAAAAACAGCTCTTTTAAATGCTGTTGCACCCCTCTGACCATTGGGTTTTATGCAATTTTGTTTCCCTTCTCATTTTTTTAACAGTTCTTAAATCTCTCACAAATATTTCTTGCAGCTTCTAGTATTTGCAATAGATGTCTTTCTTACTCTTACGTATCTTTATTTTCAAGGCAAATTGCTGCTTTTTTCCTGTCTTGTTAACATTTCTTAAATAATTCTCAATTATAGTGCATATTTTTGTATTTAAGTTTTTATCCTTGATTTGGCTTATAATAATTAGATAGTATGAGGATATTGTACAGCATTATCTAACTTACTAAATTCAAGGTTATTACCTCAGAAAGTCCTTAAATCTCTGAGAGATAAAAAGCAGGAGGTCCTGTAGAGGTTCTCCTTGTCCCTAAGACAGTGGTTCACTATCGGGGAGAACACAGATTGAGTGCTTACACAGACCTTCCGTCCGATCCATTACAGCTTCTGGATGCTTTTTGCTTTTATTTCATGTCAGTTAAACTGAATCTCCCCCTTTCCCCATATTGTTAGAGAAATTGCTCTTCAGGAAGGTTATTTTATATTCCTCAATTACCATTTTTCAGTAACTGATTAACTAATACTCCAAATCAGTGGATACTGAATTTTCAAAAATGTACAAATGTGGTGTGTTTTTTTTCCAATAAAGACCTAAGGATCCAACCACAGATTTTAGATCTATGTATTGTCCCTTGTTAATAATTTCTATGTATTGTCCATTGTTAATAATTTCTGTTCATTTAGTTTATTCTTTATGAGCTAAGGGAATTTGTGTAGCTGTAGGAAAAAAACACCAAAACAAAACACAAAAAACCACAGCAAAATTCAGTCAATAAAACAGGCTTGAACTGAATAATGACTTGTGGGTGGTGGTGGTGGGAATAGAAAAGAATTCAAGTACAGCCATAGACCTCATCTTGGGAACACTGTGGAGCTCAAAATTGTTGGAAAATACAACTTCCTGTTACTTGGCATATATTATTTCTATAACTTGTTATTCAGTCATACAGTGAAAATCTTCCCTACTTGAAAATCATCTCTCACAAAGTACAGCTCTTGAAAAGATAAGCATCTTGACTTTTTCTTNCTAAATGAATTGCAAGTAATACCAACTTCCTGTATAAAGGGCTTAGAAAAGTGACATAATGATTTCAGGGATTGCTCCCACTGAGAAAACTTCAACATTTTTTGATGCTTGTATCTTCACAGTGGCTCAAAACATTGTGGGGTCGAGTCAAAGGGAAAAAAGTATCATTTCATTTGATATAATTTGTTCTTACCTAGGGTCAAGGATTCCTGGATGGACTATTTTCTTGTATGAAAGGCATTTAAAAATGCAGATTTTTTTTCACTACTCAAACATGAGGACCACTAATTTTGGTCAGGTACATGGTTGGTGCATGTATGCCAAAGAATAAAATAAATCTTAAGGAAAAAAGTCTTCTTTTATGACATGGCAATTTTTTATAATTAGGATTCACAATGGAATAATGTTGGCATGTTCTGTTTTCAGAAGTGGCCATGGTGATAAATGTAGCATTCTGGTAAGAAAGTAGAGTTTCCTATTTTCATATTCAGTGTTTATCCAGTATTCAGCACAGAGCAGAAGCTGTCAAAATGTTGGTCAGTCACTGGTGTTTACTTCTCCTTGTTAGTTTTTCTAGAGCTAAAGTTCTCTCTGTATTTTATATTTTGTAATAAAGTGGGGAATGACTGTCCAAACCCTCTTTTCTAGACCCAGAAAGGCTGTAACTTCGGCAGGTATTGGCTCCGAACTCTGAATTCTACTGCAAGGGACACATTTTGGGTGGGGGGGAGGATTTTAATTTTGCCTAAGTAATTTTTTAATGATCTAATGTTCTTGAACTCATCCCTTTAACTTCTTGTTCTTGCATTGCAATGAATAGAATTCAGTCTCTAGAGATTAATATATGCACATTATGTAATAATTAGATACAAATCAGAACATAGAATGTAGGCAAGATAAAGAAATTGCACCTGAAGATACAATGGGGTACATTGAGAGACATGAGAGAAACTGGCAAATGTTTTAACCATAGAAATGTTTAATGTTAATTTGAAATTCATCCTGTCTTTCTGCTGATGTACGAGAACATCGCCTGAATTTAGTCACCAACTTCAGTGAATGCTTTCTTGACAGTATAACAAATGAGAATTGGATCAAACACCTGTTTTCCATAGAAGCTGACACCCTGCCAGATGGCTTATTAGCAAAGATAACTGTTGGTGGAACTATCACGTGAGGGTTGAACTCAGGTTCAACATGGCATGGGTTGGAAACTTTTGGCTAAATGGAAGAAAAGATTTTAGCTTAGCATTTGATAGAACCCAACACCATATAGTTTAAAACACTGGAAATCACTAACAATCTTCAGCACTTGTTGAATCACCGAGACCTTTATTTTCTTGTCATGCTACCCAATAAAATGAAAGAGTTGTTGAACTGCAGGGCTGCACAGGACCCTTGGCTCTGCCTTACTAATACCTTGTAAGAGATTAGGCAATTGTGCTCTGGAAAGCAAATCCACCTTGGCTGGATGTTGGAGTCATGACACAAGGCAGGGTTCAGGAGAAGTTAATTAAGGATCGCTGTTTTAAGGAGAACTTACAGAGTTCTGCTCCTATGTGAACTCCTCATCAGCAGAGGCAGGTTACTATAAAATGGCACAGCTGTACAAGTGAGAAACTCAGTGGCTGTAATTTTCTAATTTATTTAAAAATGTTCAGGAATTTTAAAAAAAACCCTATTTTGTGTATTTGACAAAGTGGTCATTGGCTTACAGCTGAGTTGGTATTATTTGGACAAGACTTGAATATTCAAAGAACCCTTGAATTACTCCTTTCTTTACAATATACAGCTAAATCACCTCTAAATCAGGTTTGGAAATAGTTTTTTGAATTACCCTGTAGTGTAGCTGACATTTTTCTATATACATTGATTGAAAATTATTGATTGCTGGCTTTCTGCTGGAACCTTACTCTATCAGCCTCTGGGCTAGGGAAAAGGGAAATATGACCTGCAGAGGTAGAATGTACAGCCTCCCTAGCTAACTTCTTTTATTGAAATATGAGCAATTTCTGGAGAAAATATTCTGGTTTTACCATTCGATATTTCCAATACACAGACATACTTCTTTTCCAAAACAAATTTTTTATTTATGAAGATATAAGGATCTCCCATAAGAGAGAAAATATATTTTGTCTCTAGAATTCACAGGCAATAAATAGCATAATGAATGAAGATAAATTTATTTCACAAAAGGATTTGAAAACAAATATGGCAATTTTAGACCATCACAACTAGACACAGAATTACTGAAAGAAATGGAAAAGATAGTTCGTACTCTTCTGGTTCTTAGATGATGATTACCATCTTTATTCTAAAGCTAAGTAGCAAGGAAAGTTATGTACCCTTGACCTCATATAATAATTTTGATGTCATTATTCTGACAAGCATAGTCTTAAATTGCTCTGTTTGTGAAACTTACACTGGAATCCTTACATTTCTGTACCTGGTAAAGAGATGGGTTATTATTTTTTGACATATATATTTAATATGCACATGCAGCTAAAATGCAAGGGGTCTTTTTAGCATTTACATAATATTATAATGAGAGAAATTTTGTTTAAGGAAATCCTTGATAACTAAGAGAGTTCAAGTGCAAGGTGATTTTTGCTGAGATAACACTTTTGCAAATGCATCCATTAAGGCACTGATTAAATGAAGCTGATTGACTGATTGGTGTCTTTTCTCCACGTAAAAATCAATCACCTTGAATGAACATGTAAATTCAAATGCCGTTAAAATGTAAAAGGTCATTAACTGCAGTAAATGGAGCTTTTACATTTTCATATAATACAGATATTTAGCAGCAAAAACAACTAGTTCAGATCACCAGACAGATACATAGAAATGACAGGCACATATTCATGTGTTGGTAATTCCAATTATTACTAGGTCTTTTTCTTGATGGTCTCTTTCAGGTAGTAAATCTCCTCAGGATACACTCCTTAGCACAAAGATAAAAGACAGGTGAAAACAAGGGGCTTGAATTCTTTATTCATGAGTACAAAACAATATAGAAAAACTTCCCTAGATTTCACAACAATGCGTTCTTGTGTGGGCAGTTCTTCTCAGTTTGCACAATATCCTCATTAATTTAGGCCACACAATTTGGCTTTTAAGAAAGGAAGTATTTAGTGGGTTGACAAGTCACTGATTTACTTTCTTGCTGAATATGTTGTTTTTTTCCAGACTTTCTGCTTAGTAATATCTCATTTAATTTTTAAAGTAAAATTCCACCTTGCACTGAGTGCCAGCACTGTCATGGTGAAAAGGCCTTTTAGCGACCTGCATAGAAAAAAATTTCAAAAAGACTTCATTTTTATAAATCAGAGGAAAATCTGGCTGCCAAGCACTATGATTTCAATTTATGAAGTCATTCTGGCATTTGTGCTTGGGAAGAGTTTCTGGTAAATGAGCTCACAGAAACAGATACTTCTAATTTCCAAGAGCATGGAGTTTGAACTTATAGTTTGTTGAAGGATACTCCATGCTTAGTTCAGCATGAGCGCTTTCCACCTGATCCACAGCAGCTTTTACACAATCCTGCTAAATGAAGCTAGAGAGAACAAAATGCTCTCTCTGCTTTACACAGTTTGAATAGACTGGGAAATTATTAAGGTTTGCTGATCACTGTTGAGCAGCTGCTCTAAAAAGTACAAGTAGGTTTTGTCTAAAAATTTGTTGGGCTGTTTCAATCTGGTCTTCCTCAAAACTCCTGGATAAACATCAACAACAACAACAACAATGTATATTTACATTCTAAAATATTAAGTTATTCCTTTCATTGAGAAAATTTCTTTAAATTCCTTAACAGCCTATTTTTGGATTTGTCATAAATTTCGCTTCTCAAGTCACTCTTCCACTACTCAGGTTTAATGACATTTCAGTATCCATCACACATTGATCTGTATAACCTTTCCTGGCAATATACTGGATCCAGTTTTAGTCACTGTACAAATATTTAATGTTAATCAATGTTATTGTACTTGGAGTATGAGTAACCTTTTATAAAGTTGACTCAGGGCTCACTGGAGATCTTGTTTCTAATAAGATTTTCATAATATTAACTTTTTTCAGGTAAAGCTGATGTGCATTCAGCCTTTTTTTTCAAATGTTTTGTTTGTTTTCTCATATAGCTGATGAGCAGTACTCAATGGAATACAAACCCCCTTGATTGCAAATGAAGACAATTACTTGAAAGACAGAAGGTTATATTTAGATTGCAGGCTGAAGAGTATTTTGAGTACACACAATAGCTTTAAGTATTGGTTTGGGAGCTAAAATGAGTCTATCAGCAACACTGCCCTTTATTTGAGTTAATTTAACCAGCAGAGCTGAGTCCACTCAACTCAATCCCTACAGGGAGGACTTTCCTGAGACACTCAGGTACTTGGTGTGTTCAGGACCCAGGAGAGATTTATCATAGAGATGTCAGAACTGGCAGTGGAATAAAAGTGATGACTTCTTAACGATTCTAAAACACACAATGTTCTATCCACTGCTTGAAGTCAAAGGTAAAACTGGTTCTAAACTAAGGTTTATTTAGGGGAATTTAATTAGGATTCTTATCTTGTTCCTAATTAAGAAGCCCATGAATTTTCTATTTGAGAATGAACCCTTTTGAAATAGTAATTAAAAAAATACAACAGGGAGGGTAATTTTAAATAATGTTTTAAATTGATAATACATTGGGGGGGTTACTACTGTATTTTTCACAATTTTGCTCTTTTAATAATGCCTTGAGAAAATATTTTTAAGCTTTTTCTATTGAGAAAAATACTGATGCACAAAGACTAAATGTGATGCACCTAATAAACTATCTCAATAAGCTGCCACTGTTTTTCCATGTTTTGTTTTCTCATATTTCATCTTTCTTTTTACCAACAGAATAAACTGTTGGAATGGTTGGTAACTTCATGTCTTCTGAAGATGAAATACTGGTTTATTACACAATTCAACAGTATGGAAATTCAATGCCTGGTAATATTTACATCATTAATGACAGAACAGAACTGATGACAAGGTAGATGGTTAATTCATTAAGAACAAATGTCAGCTGAATTTCATTGTAGGCTTCAAGGTTTTTGCCTGTGTTCTATTCTGACCTCAAAAGGCCTGTAAAACATTATGTCTATAATCCCACTTTGTAAATAACAGTAACAAATACTGTCTAGTTTGATTCCAATGTAGAGTTAAGCCACTTGAGGCTATGGATGAACAAAAGTGTACAGTCTACTGTGTTTAGCTAGAGTACAAAGAGAATCTATTGACAAAGACCCTTGAGTACAACTGTTTCACTCAGTAAAATTAAAAACAAGGCTTATTTAAAAAAATTTTCCTTTGGAAGTTCTGTATCTATTATTCTCATCATATTAATTTTGCCTATTTTTTATCAGTATTAGTTTGCTATTGTAAATCTTTTCAAAGTACGAACATTCTGTTTGTAGGGGAGAAAAACCCAAAATGAGTGAGATCAATCAATAATTTAATTACTGTTGCCATTTTATCAGCTGAGATACCAAACTATAGTAGACTTGTTTGGGCATTTTTTTAATCTATTGTATTGACAGTCAAAATGAAGAAAACAATAAATCTGCAATTTTAAGTGGGATGGTATAGTCGAGCTGTTATTGATGACTCCTTAAGAATCACTCTTGTTGACTTATGTCATTGCAAGAGCTTCTTTTAATTTTTCTTTTGTAAGCATAATAAATACAGTCAAAGATAGATTTTTTTCTCTTACACAGTAGAAAATTATCAGACAGTACATGCAAGTCTAATACAAACAGGAAAGCAGACAGAACAGTGATCAAGAATATAGAAGAAGGAAGAGATACACAGTGATACAAATAGGTAATACAATCAAGGTTTTGAACAAAAAAATGATGGCTATATAATTGGTATTTTTGATATAGAAAAAGAACAAGTTCGTGGTCAGAAAGTGTCAGGTGAACTCTAGTATCATCAATCCCTGTTTTGGGAGCTTATGGGGTTACACTTGGGATTTCTGCTCCTCCTCAGTGGAAGGCAAGGCTTGTTTGCTCCACACTGGACAGGAGCAAGCTGACAGATGGTTCATAAAGGGCAATTTCTAGAGGGTACAGATTAGAGGATTAGGGCCTGAGCAACTTGCTGTAAGAGGAAAGAATCTGGAAGGGCACCAAGATGTGCACCAATGTGAATACCAGCTGCAGTTACAGCAGCTTTTTAAACAGTTGTTTTAATTACAAATCATTCTGGGATACCCATTTGGTGTCCTTTCTAATTACTCACCATGAAGTACAAGACACATTGTGGCAAAGGTCGAGCTAAAGACACTCTCAGAGCATGAAAAGTACTGTTATTAGCATGGAAACAAAGCAGAATGAAGAAACAGAAGCAGACAGCTTTACATAGAGCTTTACTTCTAGACAAAAAATCCTGTACAGGCATGGAAGCATGTAATGAGAGCTGCCTAAGGGAATAAAGATGAAAAAAATGAGGAGAAAGCTGTTGGTACTGTCTTACTGGAGAAAAAAAGAAGTGATACCACCTCCAGGAATAATGCCTGAAGCGCTGGCACACTCATACATGTCTGAGGAATACTAAAGCCCAGAAAGATTGAGCCTGTAAAGAAATAAAAGCCAGAAGTAGAAGGAGAAATAGATCCACTAGAAAATACACTCAAGCAGGCTAAGGGAACTCAGAAGGCAAACCAGAGACAGACCTAAGAAGGTGATGCACTGTATTACACAGAACATAAATCAGAGGGAATAATGCCCATTCTTTTGGAATATTGCAAAGAGCTGGTGCAACTGAGTTTGCCCTAATTCAGTGCTGCCTCTGCCCTGGGATGAAAAGGCAGCAATAAGACCTGAACACCTGCAATCAGTGTAACCCCTGCAGTGTGGCTGTAGCTGATCCAAACACTACTCACACACTGCACCAGGGGACACAAGAACTGGGAGTTGCAGCTATGCTTTTACACCAGGAGCCAGCTGAACCTTCCTGGTGATTGCAAACCCAACTACCTGTAACCAGGAGAAATACAAGTGATCTTTCATATAAGGAAAATTTGCGACCGTTCCTAACCTGTGTTTATATAATTCCAATGCCACATGAGGGGTTTTTCTACTTTTTCAATTTATTTTCCTCAGTAGCAAATAATACACAATGACCTTTAAAGAATGCTATTAAAACTATAAAGTCTAGTATGCCAGAGAATGAAAAAATTACGGTCACCTCTGATACAAATTTCAGGAGGTTCAGGATGATTTTAAATTTTAATCACGGAAAAGACATTCATTACTTCTCATTCAGGAATGTTTCTTGATAAGCCAAAAGTCACCTTTTGGCCATATTTGACATAACTTTTCATGTGAACCGGACTTATGTCTGGTTCAAAGATGCTTCATCAGGATATAGCTGCTGGCATTATTTCTGTGTGAAAAGGTGCACGTTACCAAAGGATGAATATTTGTAATAAATGCAAAGAGCAAGGAAGTAAGCTTAACTGGAAGAAGCTCAGTCACAGGCTCAGACCTTCTGTCACGTTTTCTGGCCAACTCCACATGGGAGCAGAAAGGTAATGAGGTGCTATCTTAGTCGAGGCACATGAAATCAACTTATCAGTTTACCAAACTGCAGGAACACATGCTTGGAGAGATCCTTTAGTTTTATCCTTGCCTATCCTTTAGAATTACTGACATAGCTTGACCACATCTGAGAATGATTAAGAGACCTAAGTGGAAGCATTTGAAGGGGCAAGAAAAAAGCTCAAGCTTGGCCCTAAATTCATTTAGCTTTCTGGAAGAAGATAAACAGTGCAGCTCACAAGCAGGCACCAAGAGACATTGACACTACAGCACTTCTCAGTAGGTTCACAACAGGCTCGCACAGGAGACGGGTTCAGGCACAACAGGAGCTGGCGGCTATGGTATTCTGAAGGGAGAAAAGTACCATGTAATAACAGGCGATCATTTTTCTCAAGGCAACCAGTGATGCTTTGAAACAGCAAACGTGATGCTACTGAAATTCCAGCATCAATACATGGAAACGCGCTCCCGTCTGAGAAAGCCAAAGGCGAGACGCGCGGCCGGCGTTCCCAGCGCCAGCGCAGGAGCCCCGTGTGCCCGGGGCAGCGGCCGGCTCTGCTGCCATCACCGCCCCTGCTCCGCCGAACCGGCCTGGGCCGGGCCCTCCGGAGCCGGGGAGGGCGAGACAGCCCCGTGCGGGACCGGGGGAGCTCAGAGCAGGGGCCCCGCTCCTGCAGGGGCCGGGACGGCGGGAGCGGCCCGGGCACGGCTCCGAGCAGGGCACGGCCCCGCTCCGGGCCGGCGCTCCCGCCCCGCGGAACTTGCGCACAGGCCGCCGCCCCCCTTCCGGCAGCCGCGGCGGGGCCCGCGCAGGAGGCGGCTGAGATGGCGGCCGCCGTCNCGGCCCGGCTGGTGCGTGTGCTCTGTTCAAACTGCCGAAAGTTACAAACCCCGCTGTTTTCATCCTCCTGCGGGTTTCTAAAGCTCAGTTTCTTCTCCGCCCAGCACCGTACCTTGCAGCAGGTGTGTGGTGCCCGCTGGGCCCGGCTGGCCGGGGTGCCCGGCCCGGTGCCCGGCCCGCAGGTGCCAGGCGCTTGCACAAGGCAGGTGCCGCTGCGTTTGTCAGGTGGGAGTCATTTCGTGTTTCAGCAGTTAGCTTAATGCACTGTGCCCACGCTGCATCTGCAGTGTTGTTTGCTTTTCAGTTCTGCGTTATTAACAAGTCGTTAGGCTTGAAATTAATTACAATTAGGACCGAACAACCCCCGCACCCCGAACAATAGAAATATTCTTGCTATCTGTGCATGACTAACTGAGCTGCAAGTTGTTTGCTGCTTGAAGTACGGCAGTTTTTCTCTTACCGTGTGTTTTGTGTAAGACCACAAGCATCATCCCAGAACTCCTCAGCGTTAATAGCGTCTGATTTAAGAGTCAGCAGGTTTGGATTGTTGCCCCGTGATAGACTTATTCCCTTACCTCTGTGAAGTCTTAGCCCCTTTTTGTGTCCTGATTTATGCTCTCTGTTAAGGAGAAAAGGCCCTCTTACCTGCAAAGGAAAGTGGGAACTGTGGAGAACACATTATGCAGAAAGTGCTGTCATAGATCCTGATTTTGGAAGATAAATGTAACCACCTTGGATTTAAAGTGGGTTGAAACTGCAGATTCTCTTACCTGCTTTTGAAAATTGAATTGGATTGAATTGAATCGAAGCCTCTTTTCTCATTAAGGATGAAACTCTAGGTCAATAAATCATATTATTTTATTCTTGGAGTGTCCTTTGGAGTAGAGGTGTGTGGGCTTTTGGTTTTAACTAAGGTGCAAGTGACTAATAGTTCCTCTTTGTTCTGTAGCAAGTTTCAGGGAAAGACTAAGAGCAGGTAATTCACATGAAATGTGCAAATGTTAAGAAAAATACCTCTCTTCTAGCTTTTCTAAGGTATAATCAGTATTAATATGTGGTAAATATATGGACTGAACGCTGTTGTGGAAATAACAAAACTATGAGTGATCATTGCTTTCTTATTGCTGAAAAATCTAAAATTTTTTTCGTCTTTCAGGATCAAGCAGAGCAGTTTTTTAGAAGTGGACATACAAATAACTGGGCAGTTTTGGTAAGCATGGTCCAGGTTGTTTTCCTTCAATAAAGTTGACAGTTTTTCATCATGAGGCATAATTACAACAGTCACTGAAGAGTTGTGCTCATTTGAAAGAAATGGAAAGATAAACATTTGGAAGTGAATAAATTTGAAATTGTGCCTGCAAATTTATTACACTATAATGAAGTTATCTTTTCATATGACCGAATTTCAAGCACTCAGTGCATCTGGCTACAGGCAGGATTCATAAAACAAAAGTTCTGAAAGCATTAAAATAGTTAAATTAGCATACTGCATATTGAAAAAAAGGTGTAATTCTGATACCAGAAAAGTCTGGTCTCTTTGACCAGAAAGGTAGAATTTGTGTGTCATTTTTGTTCTTATTCAGTTTGTTAACTTGTGATAACAGGCTGGGGAAAAAAATAATTCAGGCAATGTAGTGTTTAGATCAACTGTTTTTACCCTTATTCTTTTTTTCTTTGCCATGTAACTTTTATTAGCTTTGAATCATGCTGCACAAGTGGTTCTTAATCACAATTCAGGTCTTAATGACTAATTTGTTTCAGAACACTATTGTAATTACTCAGTAGCAGCTGTTTGTTTCCCAGATACTAAAACTGAGCAATATAAAAGGAAAGTTAATGGTAACTAATTAAAGGAATAATTTATATATTCTACAATGTACAAACTTGAAACTTTAAAACATAACATTTAAACATAATATTTTAATTTTAATATTTTAAACATATTATTTAAACATAATATTTTAATGCTAGTAACAAATAGATGCTTTTATTAGCACCCATGAAAACACACAAAAAAGGTGGAAAATTAGGTCCAGGGACCTATACTTTCTGTGCTGAACAGGTTTCCTGCTGGTTTTATTTTCTCAGTGGTTCATCATTATGTTTTGTAACAGTTGCTACTAATTTTTTAAGCAGTAAAACAGGGAGGGGTTTACTGCTGTCAGGCCCTTCAAACCTGGGATCATATTGCAATCCCACCTCATCAATAGCTTGAATTAATGTGCTGCAGCATGGATAACTATATTTAAAGCTTAGGCACACTTTCCACTGTGTTGTAAGGGAGGTACTGGAGGCAGGGGGCAGATAATAGTACCTTGAAATGTCTCAGCTAAATTGAACACAGTTTGTTTTCAGAGCTTTAAATCTTGGTGAAAGGCAAATGTCCTCGTGGACTGATTCCTGTGGACTTTTTTGGAATTCCTAACTGATAGGGTGATAGACACACAAGGGGATCCTTTCAGGATGAATTTTATTATTACTTAAGCCACAACTCAGTTCTTTTTGTGAAAAGAGTAGAGAAAGAGATGCTGTGTAATATAACTTAGAGCTCTACATTTAGAGCTGAAAAATTAAAAAAGCTATCCAAATGCTTTTTCCTGCATCTCTGTTTTTGTGGTTTTAAAGTTACCTCTTTTAGAAGCTTTTGAAATGTCTGAATCAGAACCTGATTTAGGGAGTGTGTAAGTAAAGGGCATGGCTGAGCCCTGACCCCTGCCTGTTAGAACAGTAGAAATTGAACTCTGAGAATTTGGATTCCGATTCATTTGTATTTGTATTGGTTAGAGCTCACTTTGCTCTTAGATTGACTCCATAAATGCAAATGTCCTCAGTGCATTTTCCTGTGTATGGCTTCTGCATGAATTAATTCACTTGTGCCTTTGTGGAAGAATGCTCCCAGAATGGGTTTGCTATTGAGATGAGAATTCTTCCTTTGATCTCTCTTCCATTTGATAAGGAGAAAGCAAATGAAAAAATTTAACTTATCCACTTACTGTTGCTGAATTGTTCCCTAAAGTGCTACTTTCTATATTTAGTAAGGGTTTATGACAATTTTGTCTTCAGTCAGTAGGCTAGGAGATGCTTTTTTAAAACTTTCATTTTCAGAATTTTTTGCTTTGGTACAACTAAGACTTACATAACTTATATCATGAGTTTCTTGGTGTTACTACATTCTTTCTGCGTTGTTACTATTTTTTTAATATTCCTGTAATCATGTTCTTCTGATGCAATGTGTCAAGCCGGTTTGTATCTTTACACAATTTAATATGCTTTTTTTCTCATTTCAAGGTGTGTACATCTCGATTCTGGTTTAATTATCGTCATGTGGCAAATACTCTTTCAGTGTACAGAAGTGTCAAGAGACTGGGCATTCCTGACAGGTGAGGGAATCTCGGTGAATCCAATTCGTGCAAATGTGCTGCAGAAGTTCTCTTGCTATCTGAAGCGATATGGAAATACATTTTTCTTCCCAGGTTAACTGGATGACAGTCAAAAGGAATAATGCAAGCACATCAGTGTGGTGAAAAGTGCAGCAATGTTGTTCCGAAGGAAAAGCAACAAGTTGCATAATAAAATTTCCATTTGGAACAGGCTAGTTGGATCTAGCCACTAAAATGTACCACTTAACAAACTGTGGTATGTGAAACATACTGTGGAAAGTGTAATGTGAAAATTGCTAAGTGCACTCAGCAATGACAGTACTACTGTAGAGATGAGCCTTGCTGTACTTTAATTTCGTTTTAGTGTAGAGATGTTGGTAACTGTGACTGTACCAAGATGTAAGACTTCCACATCTGTAACTACACTGAGTGTTTGAAGGCTCTGATCTATAGGAGCAATTCCTGTATATTGACAGTTGCCTTGAAAAAATGCCTTTTGCATGATTTTTTTTGAGAAACCAGATTTTTGGCCATACAAGTTGGGTTTCTCTCATGATAGCACAAGGGTTATAACAGTATCTCTTCTTTGACAACAGGAACAAGAAGGTTCTTAAGTATCTTTTCTTTGTGTTCCTACTGGAAGATCTAGGGATATTGACACGGTTCCATCCAGCTGTTTCAGAATGTAATTTGCTTCTATCAGAACGGTGGAAGTGAATTTAAGGCACCAGCATCCATTGTGTAATAAGCTATATGTATCATATGCTCCTACAGAATTCCTTGTGGTCCTGGTTTTTAATGGTAGTTTAGAGAACTGGTAGTTTCTCCACAATGTCTGCCTAAAGAAGTTTGGCCTGTTTCATCACTGTAAATCCATCATTTTCTGATGGATTGAATTAGTATGGCGTTTTTTTGTCCAAGTCCAAAACTGCACAAATGGAGTCTTCAGTTAACTCTCACTCAACTATGAATTAAAAAAAAAAAAGAAAAAAAAGTGTCTTTCTGGGTTTTGAAAGAGTGAATTTTGAAACTCAATTTTTAGATGCATTTTGGGGTTTTAAATCCAAGGGAACGCGCTGCGGAAGTGCTGTGGGCTGAAAGGCACAGAACGATACCTTTTGTTCTTGCACATGTCACTCAGAGGCAGCTGTCCTCTCCTGTGCAGCCTTTGAAGCACAGGTGCCCTCTGCACTGCCTCAGAAATTCTGTCACTACTCACTAGTCCTGCCCTTACCTGACGACTTTCATCTTCTTGGCGTCCATCTGTCTTCACCATTAAAGTCAAAATAGGTGTGAGTTTTAGAAATACTGCAAGAACTATGGTGTGACTGAGATGTCTTTGTTCAGTAGCAAGATCCATTTTTTATCCATATCCAAAGATCTGGAATTAATATCAAAAAGCCACCAATGCTTTAGACTACAGTCAAGAATACTCTCCAAGACACTGGAGAAGACCTAGAGAGAGAGAGCCTTTTTATTTAGCATTTACAGCAATTTTTATGTGGATTTGAGTGTGTTTTTTCCTTAGACGAACTTATTTTATCTGTTTTTCTTTGTTGCAAGACTTCTTTCAAAACACCGACAAGACAAAAAAACCCAAATGAAAACAAAACAAAACCCCAAAAGTTCCCAAAAAACCTCAAAATCACATCTAAAAAATAAACATTTATTATGATTCTTGGAGTTGGTTGTTTTTAGTGCCCTTTAAAAATCTCTGAATTTTTTTATTAAGAGCCCTGGCTCCCTAGGTCCAGGCAGGCTTGTGTACTAAAGCTGCTGATGTCACATACTCTCATGCTCATCTTTGGCCTGACTTAGTCCTGTAAATAAGTGACAACCAGCTGCCTTTCTGTGTGTGATATCTTTGTGATACTGAGGATTCTCATAAGGAAACAGGGTGTAACTACGCAAAGTTTCACTTGCAGTTTCCAGGAATCTTTTTAATGATCCAAGCTATTGTTGTAGTTATTGAACAGTGTTGTTCTAATTTCTGTTTGACTGTTACGTAAAAGTAGAATGTCTGAAATTATTTTTTTCTTATTTTCCATAGTCACATTGTCTTGATGCTGGCAGATGATATGGCATGTAATCCCAGAAATCCCAAACCTGCAACTGTGTTCAGTCATAAAAACATGGAGCTAAATGTCTATGGAGATGATGTGGAAGTGGATTACAGAAGCTATGAGGTAACTGTGGTTTAATTGAAACACTGAGTCTTTATTTTTTAGTGTTAGTTTAAAGATTTATGCAGCATCTCTGAAGTCTGAGGAAGTCTTTCTGTTCATATTACTGGTTTTGGGCTGGGCTTTTTTTATCATCTGATGCATCTAAAATACATATCCCTCCCCTATTTGATATTTGAGTTTGTATTTGGAGTTCATTGTACTAGAAACATATTTAGTGTATCTATTTTAAACAATAGAATAGATTACAATTACTGAAATTTCTTTAGAAATCACTGTTTAGTGTCTCATCTTGCCAACACAAAAATTACTCTGAAAATTTTGGTGTGCAAGTGAATTATTTATTAGGTAGATGCACTTCAATTCCTAATCTTAAGCATATGCTCCTAAAATAAAACAAAAGCCGTAACTTAGTCATTACTGCAAAGCAATTACTGCATAAAAATCTGCTAATCTTCTGTCACCTTTCTTTTCATATAATATTCCTTCATACCAGGCAGCGTCTCTGCCAGTTGAGACAAAATTACACATCAGTTTCTTGGTTTAATAGTGCTGTAGAATTATTACTAAAGATTTATTGGATTGTGTTTAAGTATATAGTAGATGTTTTATTTCTCTGAAGCTTTATACAAAGAAGTGAAGACAGAGAACTGGAATACAGCTACATGCTTTTTATCATGTTTTTTCCTGGGTATGGATTTGTTGCTGGCATTTGAGCTGTGCATGAGTACTTAAAAAGAAAATGGTGTTTTATAGAATGTCTTGCAGTCACCACTCAGATGGATCTTACCTGATCACTCAGACTTATGTAATTGAATTGATCTTGTTTTTTCTTTCCTGAGTTGCGGAGGGAATTTAAACTTTTGTTTTTCCATGGTAACACACACTAATGTTGGAGCAGTTTGTGAGTACAGGAGCAGCTTTGGACAATGAAGCTCTATGCTGACAGGTTTTTAGAACGATGCAAATGTATTTAAAAATTACAATGATGGTAGGTTTATTGGATATAATTAAGCAAC
>VYZR01008359.1:37078-59406 GCA_013400675.1 Oxylabes madagascariensis
CAGTTTTAGTCCTGTAGGTTAAATTTCTTGTGTAAGATGTTCTGTGTGGCTGGAATGTGAAGGACTCACATAACCTGCACTGTTAGCAGGTGATCTGTGTTGTGGCAAGTGTGGTAGGATTTAGCAAAATGGCTTTGTGTCATGCATTTGTATTGCCTTGAGTGTCTGCTGGGTACATAACAAACTTGTTACTTAGTAGGCATCCTGTCTTGCCAGGTGTTCTAAATGCTGCAACAAATCTGTCTCTGTTCCTTCTGATTTTGTTAGTGCTGGTTTTGTCTTTCAGGTGTTGCAGCCTGTGTGGGATATAGGGGATTTGATGTGTAGACAAAATACTTGGGTAAAATAAATAATAAGGTATTTAGCTAGTTTGTAGGTGTCACAGGATGTCTTTATTTACTTAATGTAAATAAAGCACTTCTGGTAATTGAAGATCTTATGCATTAATTTGTGGGCTATAAATTAGAAACAAGACAGATGGACTTTTTTTTTTCTGATCAAAATGTAAATTTTTGCTTCTTTATGAAGTCTTCAACATAGCTGCTTATCAAAGCTTGTTTAATTTTGCATGCCTCCCTTTGGTAAATATGAAGAATTTATGCCCACTTGTGACTTCTGGAAGGTTACAGCAGCATTGCTGCATCTATAGTCAGCAATATATTTGTGCATTTATCAGTTAGATGTAATTGATAGTTGGCTTTCACTGGAGCATTTTTAAACTCCAGTGGCATTATTGTAGGGAAGAAGGTTTTCAGAAATGCTTCATCAAGATGTTTATGCATTTTGATGTGTTTTTTCAACCATTTTTTTCAGCTATGGAGCTTGTACTGAAATTAATGCAAGTCACATATATCATTTATCTTTCTTTTTAATAGTAGTTTCATTTTGGAAGGTATATGTAGAGACTGTTGAATGAGGGACGGGATGTGATTGTCCATCTTGGTTTCCAGTTTCAGGTCTGTCCAAAAAGCTTGTGTGTTTCCACCCCTGGGCACCGCACCGACCTGTTCCAGCGAGACCCTCAGAAAGTTCTGATAACAGACTTCTTTGGCAGCGTCAGGAAGGTGGAAATCACCACAGAGACACTCTCCCTGGACCGGGATGTGGCTGGATTTGAAAGCAAGTAAGTAGTCATTATTTAGACGTGATTTGTATGGCTTTGTGCCACAAAAATGAAGTAGTTGTGTAACTGCCAAGGAAAAGGAAATCTGACTTCCTGTCATTTCTTACAAGGAATGAGGGAGTTAATATGGACCTCCTACTGTGATGAAGTTGTCCGCTGAAAACTTTATTTAAAAGTACCCACTCCTTTCCTCACCCTTGTAAATAAATGCTGCTTAAGACCAAAGCGTGGATGTCAACAACAACAGAAGTTTAGAATTTTCTTTCTTCCTTAACGTTTCTGCTTTAGTGCTTAAATATTTTGTTACTGCAATTCCTGCTTGTGGTAGTTTGCCCCCTGCCAGATAAGCTCTGAGTATAAGCCATCAGGTTAGGTCTTCAATACCAGTTAGCTTTTTAATAAATGCTTTGTTTGAGTTCTATGAATTCTCAGGCCTTTGACATTATTTTGTCCTGAGAATTTCTGTTCCTGAGATTCCGTGATTCATTTGATTAAAATTACTGGTGCAAGTTCANTGGAATCCTGTGAGTGGGAAAACACAGCAGAACACAGGCTGTGGTGGGCCTGCCAGTCTGGGGGCTGTGGGAAGGGGGAGGAGAGCTGCTCCCACCTGGAAAGGGCCTTTGCACATTTGGGGCAAAGCCCCAGGAAGTGGCAGAGGCAGTCCTGGGAATGGGAGCCAGATCGGGATGTTGTGGTGTTGGGATGTTGAGATGTTGGGATGTTGGGAAGATGTTGGGATGTTGGGATGTTGGGATATTGGGAAGATGTTGGGATGTTGGGATGTTGGGGTGTTGGGATGTTGGGAAGATGTTGGGATGTTGGGGTGTTAGGATGTTGGGAAGATGTTGGGATGTTGGGGTGTTGGGATGTTGGGAAGATGTTGGGATATTGGGATGCAAGTTCATTGGGTGAAGTTGTAACAGGGCTTCCTTTGCTTTGTGGATGAAGAAAGAAGTGTAAACTTCTTTGTATTTTTTGGATTCTGTTGCCACCTATTGGGAAGATGTAAAGGAAGATGTGCTTGTTCTGTAGGGTTTATTTAGCATCGTACTTCCATTTCTGTTGCATCTTTTGTGCTTGATGATACTGCCCTGTAGGAGGGGGAAACAAAGGATTGAAATATTGTGTTATATCAGGGACTAAATAATTTTCAACACATAAATTTATGTAAATTCCTGTCTGCCTTGTTGTTTACTGTTGCTCAAGCCAGTGGATAGCAGTTTTATTTTTTTTTAAGATAACAGTAACTCTAGTCCTTGTCATTATAAATATCCTACAAGGTTTAGTGTATTTCATATTTTACTTTCATATTATATTTATATCTGGATCATATGCATTAGTACATACCATACAAATCTTAAGCTAGTTTTGTGATTCCTTAGTATAGAACAGTACTTAGTGACACTAAATTTGTTTTTTCACTGAAGAATAAAAAAAGCTCTTGGCAAGTAAGAGACATTTTGCTAGTCAAAAACCATGATAAAA
Organism: Oxylabes madagascariensis; assembly: GCA_013400675.1. NCBI lineage: Eukaryota > Metazoa > Chordata > Aves > Passeriformes > Timaliidae > Oxylabes > Oxylabes madagascariensis. The sequence goes on from VYZR01008359.1 coordinate 39,690, forward strand.
ACTTACCTGTGTGGGTTTCTAATTTGTGGACAATTGAAAGAAGAAATAGATTTTGAAGATCTTTACCATTCTGAAACAGGAAATGACTGGTTGGAACTTTCAGCTTTTGTGTGTGTGTGTGTGTTAGTTTGGTGTCAGTAGTGGAGAGATTTTTGGTGCCTGACAGTACTGGACTGCACACGTGGAAGTATGTTGAGAAGTGGGCACTCATGCACAGAGAGGAGTATCACCCTTGTGAAATATTCTGATATTTAATGAAAACTGTATTACATTATAATACAATTCCACTGGCAATTCCACTTAAGTCTGTGAAATTGGAAGGGATGGAGACATGCTGGTTTAATAGTTCTCCTTTATACAATTTTATAAAAAAGTACTTAAGTTTTCAGTGTCTTGTTACCATTTGGAAAGAGTTTATAGACAATATGTTTTTAATGGAGGAGAAAGTATGGAATTTGTTAAAAAAGTACTGAAAAATTGTAGTATAGCTTTAAAAGACACTGATGTGGAGTGCTTAATAAATTCCTTAAGTGGAATTCTGAGGTCAATACCTCTTGGGATGACAGCTCTGTTTAGCTACAAAAAATTTAAGAATTACAGCTTGAAGTGAATTCATGAAATAAAAATGTTAATGCTTTTTAAAAATGCAGTTTTGGAGCATCTGATCTACAAGAACTTGTTAATCTGTTTTTTTAAAAGAATGTTATGAACATTACACACACCTATTTCTGAGGGTATTGAGAAGGAGGAACACAAATTACATGATTTTTGAATAGGTTCTACCCCTGATTAGTGGTATTATTATTATTCCCAAAATAATGTAAGAATGACTCCTGAATGAAAGAATGTGAGTGCTTATTCTTAATCCTCTCAGTGTCAGTTAAACCATTCTGTGCCTTTTGGGAATGTGATGGCTGTTGACACTCTCAGGTAAAACAGCTGGGGAAGGATGGGGCAATCACAGCCTGGTTTATTTTTTTTTGTTTCATTGGGAGAGAACTAAACCAAGCTTATTAAAAGTGAAATAGTTCTTCCAAAATAGTTATGACTAATCTTGTTTATGGCCAACATTGTTTTAAAAGTCCTGATGAAGCAGAAAAAAGTAATAGAGAATTGAACTTGAGCCATTAAGAGTTTGTAAGATTTATTGACCAAGAGGTATCTGATAGATCACAAGTATATACTACTAGTACATCAAAATTTGTATTACATTGGTTACTGAGTGTGAAGATGTTACTGGTTTAATATTTGATGAAGTCTCGAGGCTTCATTCCTTTATGAATCATGTCCTCTGTTTTATTCTTCCCTCAATATTAGCTTGATACCTTTTTTCTTCTCCTTTTACATACTGGTGGCAGTAGAATGCTACAGAATATTTGTGTTACAGAGCATAATCAGAAAATGAAATCCAGGCCTCAACTCTGACACAGTCTTAAGTAGTCTGTGTTAGATCTGATTTGTTTGTTTTAAAGCTGCAGGTGTCACACGTGCAGATAAGGACATTAAAAGGCACATGAACAAAAGAGGTAAACCACTGATTACGCAGATCATGGGTAAAGAAGATGCTGTCACATGAGGCATGAACACGTATCAGGATTGTACTGCTGGCAGACTGTTCAAGTTCTCATCTTGCCCACTGCTGTGACTTTGCCAAATCTTTTCAATAGAAGTTTGTTCTTTTGTTACACAATTGCTTAGCAATTACTTGGTTGTACAGATCCACTCCCAAGCCCAGCGTGAGCCATAGCTGTGCAACCAGATCAGAACTGGCAGCTTCACGTGGAGCTCATGCCGTGACATTTGATGAGCGAGGCCTTTGAAGTTTCCTCTGGCTTGGGCTGAGGCTCACACAGAGAACAACTACTAATTAACCAAGAGAAGAGGCATTTTTTCTATCCACGTAGTGCTAGGTGAATATTTGCGAGTAAAAGCTTTAAAAAATAAAGAGAAGGTTCCTCTGCTATTTCCTTTCTTCATAGCTGTTTCAGTCTATGCTGTGTTCACTTCAAAGGGCTTGTTCTGCAGCTGCCTCAGTCCTGACAGGGATCTGTAGCTGCCAATTTTAGCAGAAAATCTGACAGTCTAGGGGTTCTGAGGCTTCAGATGGTTATGTTTTGTCTAAATCCCCATGCAAGTGCAAAAAGTCAGCGTTAAGGAGTAGGAGAAGTCTTGCTTCTTTGGAGGAGGAGCCTTGCAGGTTTTAGAACATCTAATAAATTAGGAGTGTGTCTTTTAAATTTGGATTGTAACTGCAGACAGTTGGAACACTTTCTCCTTTTCAGTTCTTGTCATGAGGAAAAGACCTGTATCAGCAGAAAGCGTTGGCAAAAATTGGGATAAATATTTCCCTTGAGGGTAGTAAGAAGTGAATTAAAGACGGCATCATATAAAACCATCCTAGTTTCATTGCTTTTGAGAATTAGGCTTTATATTTAATACTTCTGTTATGAAGAATTGTGATATTACTGGCGGTGACTGTTTTCCTAAAAATAAATAAATTGGTCACTTGTGTTAGGAGGGATGCTTTGTAACGAGCTAATTATGAGTAATTGGTTCATTTGCAGAATATTACTAGCTAATGTTCTCTCAATCTATTGTGTGTGTGTGTGTTGGTGTCTCTTTCCTGTCCTTTCTTCTTTTCCACCAGCTATTTTCAATTTGATGTGCTTAATAATTAAAGCTGCTGTTGTGTGATCCTGAAGCCCTGGGGAATCCACTTTATGAACCAATAGGTAATTTGTTTAGTTGGCAAGCGGATGCTGCTCAGCTCAGCGGGCTTTCCTTAAAATAAGTGTCTGGGTTTGTTCCGAGATCCCATTCAGTCTGTACCAGGTGCCACAAACGTTCTTTCATGTTTCATAAGTCACTTTTAGGACTAACTCTGCCGGCTCTCGTTTCCGGACACGTTCGCGGTTCCTGCCGGGGGTCCCGGGCCCCGCGGCGGCAGCGCCGGGCGGACCCGCGCCGCTCCCGGCCGGCGCCGGCAGGTGGCGCCAGCGCGCCGGAGCGGGAGCGGGACAGGGACAGGGAGCGGGGATGGGACAGGGACAGGGACCGGGACAGGGAGCGGGGCTGGGACAGGGAGCGGGGATGGGACAGGGACAGGGACCGGGACAGGGACAGTGACCGGGACAGGGAGTGGGTCTGGGACAGTGACTTCGGACCGGGGCTGGGATAGGGACCGGGTCTGCGACAGGGACAGTGTCCGGGATCGGGGCAGTCACCGTAACTGGGACCAGGGCTGGGACAGGGACCGGGGCTGGGACCGGGAGCAAGGCTGGGACCGGGACCGGGGAGGCCCCGCAGTGCCCGCCCCGCGCCTCGCTCTGCGGGATCCCTTTGGAATCAGGCGGGCGTGGAAACGGGGAGTTCAACTTGGTCCTTGTTTGCTGGAAACGCGACGAGATAATGGGAGTTTTTAATCTTATTTTCCACTTTTCCTGCTGGGCGGCAACCTGTTTCAGAGTAATGTAAAAATAGAAGAAAACCTCAGAATTTTGCAGGTCTCTGCTCATCTGAATTGAATTGCCAGTGGGCTAAAGAAGCTGTTACTTCTAGGTCCACAAACATCTTCAGATGGGTGTCATAATTTTTCCCGTGAAGAACACTAATAGGTTACACACGTACTGTGTATTCCTCTAATGTCATACAAATTTATTCTGTTTTAGTGGTAGGTTTGGATTTTGTAATCCATGTGCTTTCTAATAGCCTACAAGTAATTACAGAAGGTGGGTGAACCAATACTTGCTGTTAAATATTATTGCTGGATTTCCTGAACTATTTTGTAAATATATTTGGGGTTTCTTTGCTTACATAAAGGTAGGTCAGTATATACATAGACATATATACACATACTCCTATACGTGCTAGTGTAAAAGAACTTTTCAAGGTAATACAACTGAAATTAGTATGAGGACTATAGAAGGAAAAATTACATAGGAGGACACAGTCTCACTAGTATATTGTTGGTATAAAATAAATAAGGATAACTGACAATATTGAAAGGAGCTGCAGGTGTACATTGTGCTGGGAAGACTTTAAATACACTAAAGTGCTATGCTTGGTAATTACAGTCCCTGTTTAGCAAGGTATTTTAAAAAATAGCTTTGGACAATTAATTTTTGTTCCTTTGAAAGGATTTTTGACCATGCATTTTGACAGATTTTGGGGGTTTTTCGATAACAAAAAAAAAGGTTTTCTTTTGAAACTATAGCTCTTGACTCAGATTTTCTTTGGTGATTTTTTCCCCCTTTTCCTCCAAATTTTTGTTTTGTGTGGCATCCTGCATTTTTTCTATGAGAAGCCTTCAACTGTTGGTACCAGGTTGTGCTTCTATCATTTCACGTTTTTAGTCCAACACTGCTTTGTTGAACCTATATATAGTTAGTTATTTCTATGTAAAATTTTAATTGGCAAAGAAACCTCTTGGTCTGTAGAGGTACCATGAAGCACATGCAAGTCAGTGGCAGTATTATTGGATTCAGCTTTTGAATCAAGTTCAGTCCTTTGCATTCTTCACAAGTGACGGAGATATGCCAGTTGACTTGGGCACGTGTAGTGTTAGGCAGTGGACAGGTAATGTCTAAAATTTTTGCATGACAAATTCAGTGGGAGATCTTAAGTATATCTACTAGATTTTAACATCATCTAGATAGCTTGAGAATATCCAGGTATCACAGGATATTTGATCTAGGTGTTTCATTTTGTTTCCCTTTACCCATTCCTTTTTATACCTTTCCTATGTAAAATTCTTACTTTGTTTCGTTATTTCTTCTTCATCTCTCCTCCCTGTGTGATCTTTATCTGCTATTATTTTTGCAGTTGAGCAGGCTGCTTTATAATTGCAGTCTCCTGAAGTGCTTGTTATTCTTTCTAGTGCTATTTATATGGAGGTCTTGGCTTGATTTTCTTGCTTTGCTGCCCAGGTGCTAAATAAAAATTAATGTCTGTTCCTAGTGGTATTTCTGTGGCTGTGTGCTCTATGTTGCTGCTGAAGAAGACCATGAAAACAGCTGTGGTATTTGGCATAAGTCTGACCAGGAAATATTCTCATGTAATTTTGACATACTTTCAGCACTGTGAGATAACAGGGGTATTTCAGTAAAACTGTGTTACTCTTATTTGCTTCCTGTAAGAAGTACCAGAACTGCTGCTGATGTTTGTTAGAGTATCCTTCGTGTGTGATTTCTAGTAGAGTGGAAAAAAACCAGGGGTGAAGAGAAGCAGGCATCTGGAAACAGAGATTGTGGGACTCTTAGGTCTTTGGAATTTAGAGGCCAAGCTCATTGGCCATTGGCATTCCTTATGCCCTAGAAATTAATCTGGGCACAAAACCATTAAATTTCCAAGGCTCAAGCAACATTACTGCTTTTTAAAAATATAGTATTAAGCCATATGCAAATGCTTTTAATCTTTGCCAGTTTTCAGGCATTGTGAAAAAGCTTACACTTGGCTTTTTTGAGTGCCTGAGGGATGACCTTCTGGATGGCCAGAAATTTCTGCTTCTGAAAATTCATGTCTTGCCCAAAGCTGTGGAGGAAAAGGAGCAGTCTGCCTTCACAACATATTTATATAACAATGGTTAAAACGCCATAAACTGATCTCGGTCTACGTCTTCCAGCCCTCCCAGTAGGAGGGACCTTTCTCAAGTCAGGTGTTTGCTGGACCAGAGGTATCATCATGGAGCTATTACATTTCTTACTGGACTATGAGTCCCTGAAGGCCTGTTGTTGGTTTTGGTGAGCTGTATGATGGTCTGGAAGATTGAGACGTGTCCCTGAACTGCTTGTTTCTGAAGACTCTACTACACTCAGAGAAGTTATGCTGCACAGTGGGCGTACTGAGAGACCTAGTTCTTTAGCAAAGAAGTGAAATGTAAGTTGTGAAAGAAGAGCTGAACTCTGAAAAAAGCATTGCATTATTGCCAGGCATCTCTTTTCTATCCAGCTAGATCTTTGAATAGACCAGTGCAAATTTCTGATATCAAGGGAGCAAGAAAGTCACAGTTGCATCAAAGGATGGAAAGAAAACTAGAGGTGATTACAAAAGGCGATTCTGATCACATAAAGCACTGGATTTACAGATGGCTTGCTGAGCACTGTTTAATATTACTTTATGAAATGAAATAGCTTTATGTGGTTGGTCAAGAGTATCAGAAATCTATAGAAACAGATGCTGAATACATCTAATGAAGTGCCCAAGCTACTGCTAAGATTATTTTATAAAATTTGTAGGACAGCAAAGTATTATCTCTATGGTGAGATTGATCTTTCAGGAAAAGATAGTAACACTGCAAACAAAGAATTTACTGCAAAATGGGATTTATTCAGCATTTTTGCTGGCAGAAGACAGCACGAAGGGTTTGTTATTGGTAAATACCAGGAGAAACAAACAAGAAGTAATGAAGCACAATAAAGTCTTTTGTATCCCCTGAAGTGGAAAAAGAAAGAAAAGGATGAAAGCAGGATACATAGGGAACTGGAGGAATAGGTATTCTGGGGTTGGAATCATTGTATCTTTTGAATCCTGGTAAACGTAATTCGTTTGGGTCCAGTTTACTATTTGGAGATGCCTGGGGTGGCAACTGTGGACGTTCAGCTTTTACAGAATGGTGACAGCCCACCTCTGCTCTGCCAGTTAAATTGGGCTCAAGGTTGTACGATGAAAAAAGAACTGAAAAGGTTGAAACCCTCTTAGTTGTCTGCCTAGAGATCAGAGCTAATTTGGAACATAAAGACAGGCACGATTTTTCTTTCACAAAATGAACTGGAAGTTACTACTCTGTGTATAAGTGTGAAGATGTGTTCATATTCTGTAATGTAGCACTAGAATTTCTTGCAAATTGAAATTGCTATTTTTTTATGTAACCAAAATACATTTATGTTTTCTATGGATGCAGAAATGGTTCAAGTCAGTGGGCTCCCAAAATGTAGAGATTGAAACCTCGAGACTGTTTAGGGAATTCCCCTTTCACCTTGTACATACTACATGAAATTAGTGAGAGCACAGCATCACTTGAACAGCATTTTGGTGACAGGTAGGAATGAGAATTTAGAAGCAAGTTTGGAGAGGGAGAACATGTCTTCTTCCTATCCCAGCCAAAAGTTGAGACAGGAATAGTTCAGTCCAGTAGCTCCCAAGAGAAGTCAAGACCACAGTGGAGGCTAGAATCTCCTTTCATGTAGGGAAGGGAAGAATAATTGTTGAGCATTGGTATCTACAGTTACTTTAGCACAAATTCCTTGAATTATATCATAACCATTTTAAATTTGTCTTCCTACTGGTTAAAAAAAGTTGCTGAAGTGTAGCTGATGTACCAGTTTACTCCTCTGCTAAGGGAATGGTTTATCAAAAACTTAAACAATTAAAAATATTGCACCTTCCTCCCGCCTTCTGTTGCTGGATTTTTAATTCTACAGTGGTGTTTTCTGTGTAATTCTCCGTGCAATTGCTATGTGGAAAGCATACAAAAAAATCCATTCTGCAGGGACCAGATGCAGAGGAAGAGACCGAATAATACTTGTAATGTATTGGTATAATTTTAGACACTGATTGAAGGATAAGGAAAAGCTCTGCTAATCTTTCAGATTAATCTTCAACAGATGATTATCTTTAAATTGATGTTACGTTTTCATTCTTTTTATGTTTTATATCTCAATATTTAAAAAATGTTCAGTAGATTGTTGGGTTTTTAGCAGTCAGTGATAAATGGCAGATGTTTAGACTCGTACTTTGTAGAAGTGGGTTACCTCTTATTCTGTGAAGCGTTTGAATTCACATTTAACATCAGGAATCCGAGTACCCTCATCAAGTTAACCATTACTGAAAGTGGGTTTGCTGTCCTGGGACTCTGAAGGTTCTTAAGCCAAAGCTGGGTGCATTTACCCTGCTTAGGAAAGCCAAGCTGGCTGTCAGTGTAGGCCACTAAAACGCGTCCCCAGACCCCGTGGCGGCACCGCCGCTGTTCCAGGCGCTCTGGTCGCACTCGGCTGGCACGGCAGGTCTGCTGCCCTGGCTGGGACAGGGGTCACTGCAAGGACAGAGCAGGTGTTCTGTGTGCTCCTCACTGAGGGCACTGTGGCACGAGGGGCAGCGCTAGGCTGTGCCTGGGCTGTCCTGCTGAGCGGCACCGCTTGCCGCGCAGTTTGCTCAGAGCCCATCTGGGCTGTCACAGGGACGGGAGGCCGGGGCTGCTTGGTGCCAATATGTTTTCCCCATGGCTGCCCTCCTGGAACTGCAGTCCGGGGCCGCTGTTCCGCTGGCAGAAGCTTTCCAAAACTGGGGCCAAATCTGGCTTGCAGATCATCCATCTGAATTTCCTCCCAAGCAGCACAGCACTCTGAAGGATAGGAATGGTTAGATCTTCTATGGAATCAGAAAGATTACCTAGGTTTAAACGGTGTGAAAGGAGTAGATAAGAGTGTGTTTTTCCTCTCGTTCCACAGTAATTTTTTAAACTTGACAGGTGGAGTAGTGCATATAATATTACAGTTGCATTAAATAATTTCAGTGAGATAAAAATAGAAAGGGTTACTTGTATACCTAGATGATTCCTGGTCCTGTGTTATCTGCAAGTGAGACATGTTACCATAGACATGCTCTAAAATTTCAGTAGTATTTTTATGTTTGAAATAATAGGACAGAAGTTACGCCTCTGAATAGTTAACAATTTGTAACTCTTTTTAGTTTGGCAGAATATAGTGAACCCTGTAGTTACTCCTCGGTTTATCTCAATTTAACTGTAGCATAATATTTGAGCTTCACAGTTCCCCACTGGCTAGTATTTTTTTTTTCTGTTGGTTACTTAAGAGTCTGAACCATGACTTCCTGCTAGAATAAAATAGGAATGAAGACTTCTTGCTGTAGGTCTAAATTTTAACTGGGGAATTGGAGCAGAACAGCCACTAAGTGAAACTGCTCTAAATCTCAGCCATAGAGGACGTAACCTCTGTTTCTTCCTCAGCTGTCAATTTGAGTGCCCTAGTTCCTTTTTCCTTTGTGTGTGGTTTCCCTCTGATACAGTTTTTACTAACAGGTACTTTATTACAAAATATTCTGAGCTGACTTCTATCTTATTAGATGCTTAGGAGCTTTTACAAATGTCTCCATAAAAATATATGGCATATCTGTAAAAAGGATAAATCTCCACTCTGCTGTAATGTTTTAAAACTGGAAACTGTGTGTGCACACAAAAATGTGGTTAGATAGAAAACTGTCCTTAAATCAGAATATTTCTATGTTGTTTGCAAATCTAATGGCACTACTGAACAATATTAGGCTGTTTATTAATCTGTGGGTTTATAAAGTAATTTAGGAAGGACAAGAGAGAATATTAGCTAGCTGTGGCAGGAAGACTTCTCATGCCATAGATTCAAAGATGGTCTACATCTGTGTCACTCTAAATATTTTATAGTAATAATCGTTGTATTTATGTGATGTGTCTGTTCAGTTACTAATGAGCAGCTGTGTCACGAAAACAGCTTCTCCAGTTGTCATTCTTGGAGATGCTTCCAGCAACACTGGAAGCTGTGGAAAGGTCATGGATGAGGACACATTTCCAGTTGGTGGCAGAGTGTGGGAGAAAAAAATGTAGTTTTTGTGTGTAGCTGTACATATTCTGCAAACAGAGGAATTCCATTCTGGTCACAAAATTCTTATTATATTGCACCATTGAGGTTTTGTGCAAACATAATTATTTCTTCAACACTATGGGAGAGTATGCATGAGGTAGTTGGTAATTCTGTGCCATATTATGACTGTTCTTAAATTCAGATAATAGTAAATTTAAAACATTTAAAATTACAGTGCAGTTCTTAAAAGATTATCATTATCACCGCATTGAATTTTGTGTATATTTATGTGAGTTTTATGGATGAAAATAATAGATGCAAGAGATGTCTTAGAATAATAGTGATTAGTAGTTTGATGTGGTATTTATTTATGGTAGTACATCACCCAGGAGGTGCTTAGTTGAGTTTTTAGATAGCCTAGTTAATTGTTTCTGACTGGTTTCTAACTGTTTCTTTCTGCTTTCTCTGGATGTAAAATGAAGTCCTTTACGAGATACATTGAGACAGGAAAGAAAAAGTGGGGGGAGGGGAAGCTCATTTTACAGCGTGGTAATTATATCATAAAATGCAGCTATGGAAGAGACCTAATTGCTATGTGACTGTTGCCTGTATCTTGCTGTGAGCATAAGAGAAAGCTGTAGAAATTGCGGTGATACAGATATCATTGGAAAGGAGATCCCACCTACTGAGGAAATCCAACCATCTTTAATGTGCCACATGAATATGCAACCTGCACATGGCGACAAACTGAAGCCTCAGTAAAACTAGGGTAATGTAAATTGAAACAGGGAATAATTAATGTATTAATGCATTTTATGCCTACTGTGCTCATCTAGTAATCAGATTATTTTGTTAAATGTAATTAGAATTGTAAAAAAATAATTATATATAATAAAGCTAACTTAAAGAAATGAAATTGCTGAAATGAAGAGAAGCAAATTGTAGATTATTTATTTCCACCTCTCCTTGTAAAATAGAAGTTTAGTTTCTAGGTATGCTACTTACATACTGAATTCAAAAAAGTTAATAGGAGAGGAGGGAATCAGGAAATCAATGTAATCAGAAATAACAGCAATATGCATGTTAGTCATCTACTCAAGTCAAAAAACAATAATGTGCTTCTGATTATAAAACCTGAAATTAAGGCAAATTTCCATAACCATAATAAAAGACAAAAAGATGAATTATTACCGTCGAGGCAAATGGATATTGGATGCAACCTATCCCCAGAGAAAGTAATACAAAATCATTTTCAGAGTTGAATTCTATGAAACAGTAATTTTCTTAGCTTGTAAAGCCTTTTTCTTTTTGCTCATGTTTTTGATACTGTTTAAGAAAATCACACCGTTAAAGGTAATTAATTTCAGCAAGAGTTATTTCAATAGCCCACTTTGCTGAACTGGATCAAACTGTCTCCAGCATGGCCCTGCCTGTAAACTTTACAAAGCCAGGGGTCAGGTTCAGGTAATTATCTTGGAGTAAAACTTCAGTCCAGTAATGCTACTTTAGGACCTCGTTTAGTGAGTGGTTAATCTCTTTGTTACCAAAAGTTTGGTCTGGATTTATTTTTTTGAATGTTCAGTCTTGTACATTCATTTAATTTTGTGTCATTTAATCAGCTCAGTCTGATTGAATGGCTGTGTTTATTACTTCTGGTGAGTAAGGTGGTAAGTTCTCCTGAGAGGTTCGTCCTATCTGGAGCAGAAAAAGATAACATTGTCCTGTAGTAAATATCAAAAGTGCATCTTTGCAAGGAGATGCACTCTTACAAGGAAAATCAAACCATTAAGACCAAATCTGCATTGAAAAATTTAGCCCTAAACTTAAATATTCTTGTAAAAGTAGATTTAAACTAGAATCTTAGGGAAGAGTGTTTGGAAATGGCTCAAACCTTTGCATATATGTCATCTGTTAGTTGGCATATGCAGTTTGTTTCCTATAGGTTATAGATCAACTTGGTAACAGACTGTGTGCAGATCTTAAGAAATACTGGATTAAAGTGACAGAAGTATTTTTTTCTGTGACAGGAAGATTTGGACTGATGTTAATCCTTAGTGGAAATGCAGTAAATAAAATAGTTCTCATTGTGTCTTGCTTAGTCTGTGTGAAACAGCAGTGATTACTTTTCTTTCAAAAAGTTTCCTCAAGCATTGCTATTTTTAAAAATTGGCTTTATCTTCCACCTGCATAATATGCAGATTAAAAGGAAAAACGGAATGTACTCAGACATCTAAAAACAAACAAATCAACCCCCTAAAAACTCCCACTTTAATTGCTAGTTTTCAGGATTTAGCAAAACTTACCATTTTTTCATTTGCTGTTGTGAAATACCAGGATTCTCAACTGGTACAGTATCCAGCACCTTAGTCAAAGAGCTATTGTTGTAGAGCAGATAAGATTAAAAAAAGTCATTGGGTTTGATGAAAACCTGCATGAACATTGAGGGGAAAAAAGCCAAAGTTACCATAGCAACCACCAGTGCTTTAGAAAATAGCTGAGTAAAAAGAGCAGAAATGTAACAGAAAATATGAGGGCCATTTCATAAAGCATTAAAAATAAAAACGAAATTTAAGGCAAATATGATTACTGCTCAGCTTTTATCTTAGAAATCCTTGATAAGCAGCAGCTTGTCTTTATTTAAAAACAGGACCGCTGTTGATAAAATTTTAGTGTTTAGTCCCCGTTAGACCCTATTAAAGTGATACTTCTGTGAATTTGGTTAAAAATTATTGAAAGTTTTATGAGTTGCTGTTTGTTGGGGGGTTTTTCTTACCTTTTTTTCCCTCTGCAAATGGTTTTCTGAGCAACTGCAGTCTTAATCTATGCAGAAGAGTGGGCTCTGAAAATGTCCTTTATGGTATAAACATGACCAAAAGTCCTACTAATAAATGTGGTCCCACAGTGGGACTCCTACTGTGAGTTCTTCATGGGGTCGACTGATCACATAGCACTGCCCTTCAGCACAGGAGTGGCAAAGGCAGCTTTAAAATTCATGGACATAAAAATTTCGGGGAACAGCTACACTGACAATTTTAGGGGTGTGAGCTTCCCATTCGTGGCACCTTTCCTTAAAATAACAGGTACAGTCTGTCACCTGTGCCTTTGTATCTGAACCTATATTCTGATATCAGTGATCAACTTAAAGGCTGAGCTTTCATACTTCTTTTTTCTTTTTTGTCTTTGAATGGAGTCAGAATTCTGCAGTGCGTTGGTATTGGGTAACAAGTCTGGTGTTTTGCCTATACATTGCTTCATAGTTGTGCAGGATTAGATTTTATGTGGGTGAGCATCAAATGTATGTGGGATAAAATGGCAAGCATCTTGTCTTTCCTAATTCCTATGTAGATGTTGTCTTGAATTTGATCTCAGGCCTCACAGAGCAGAACAGCCCATGTTGAAACCTTAACCTAATAAGAAGGGTATGAAAAAAATCACTTCAATGTTCTGTCCTGAAAAACAGCTTCATATGAGGATTGAAACAATCTAAAAGTTTGAAAACGAAAAGGAAAACAACAAACACTGTCCTTTCTTTATAATACAGTCTGATTCAATTCTTGCCTTCTCTTCAGAGGACTGTGTTGTTGTGTGCTTGACTGCAGCACAGTTATCCTGTCCCATTGTTAGAAGATGATTCTGTGTAGTAGGAGATGGTACTTAACTGTCCTAGACAGAGCTGTAGCCTGGGGCTTTGCGTGCATGTCAGAGCAGTTGTTACTGGCATCTGTTTCTTTTGGAAAAAAAGGCATTGTTTCTGAGCAAACAGATTTTATAAACCACTGCGAAACAAAAGTATTTTCCTCTCCTCTGATCTCATATGAAAGTTTATAGAAGGGTGAAAACTTGCGTCATTCCCCAAATCTTCCTGTGCATCCAAATGAAACATTTGTGATGAGTTCTGTATTGTAAACTGGGTACAGCGTTTTTTCTCCTCTGCTGTTGTCAGAGTAACAAATACACATCTGTATGGAAGTGAGAACTAAACCTGATTAAGTTGAAATCATGAAATAATGAATTTTGTAAGAAAGAAAGGTAGTGTGAATTTCTGTAAATGCTTAAGGTCCTTTGCAAAATCCACATAGAAGATCTAGAGGCATTTTGGCACTGATCTCTTGTTTAGTTGCCTCATCTAAAAACGTTCTGTAGTGCCTTTATAGCATGACTTCTGCTCCAGATCCAATGCAGCAGCTTCTTACTCCAGTATGTGAGTTCTTCCCTAGCAATAACTAGGAAAAGGATGCATACTGGACAAGATCAGTTTAGTGTTTCAATACAAGCCTTATGTGGCATGTGTAATTAATTCTTGTTTATTATCGGGTTGGGATTTGACCTGATAAACTTTTCCAGCATGACTGGACTTCATTTAGTAGTTTTGTGCTGGGGCAGTGGCTTATAAAGCAGCCAGGTAACGAGCACAAACTGTGGTGGAACATCCTGGAGCCAGGACAGAGGCAGTGGAGGTGCTTGTTCTGCTGCAGCTGGACCATGTCACAGGTGGTTGCTGCTGCCTGACGAGCCATCATTCCTGCAGGCAGACCCTTTTGCACTGTGTGCCTGCCTCTGCCAGGGTTTGATTCAAAAGTCCTGCAGAAATCTTCCAAATCTCAGTGTGTGGCCTTGTTGCCACCTAACAATCTGTTCAGACTCTGGAGTTTATGTATGTTATGCTCTGACAAGGTAGTTTTGACGTGTACTTTGGATTTGAAACTCATAAATGCCACTTTATGGAACAGTTATCTGAGACATCTCAGTGAAGCTCCTGCAGAACTTAATACTGGCAAAATAAGTATTGTTGTCTTGCACTTTTTGTGCTGTGTTTTTATAGATGTGTGGAAACTTAGCAGTGTAGTGCTATTAGTGAGTTGTGGAGGCTTGAAACATTATATCCTGGGAAATGCTGTCTGTCACTAATGCCATGTGGTAGGAACACAACTGACTGACCTCTGACTATTTTGTAGATGAAACTAAACCCCACTAGGTGGTGCAAGTAAATAAACCACCTTGCAAAATGCTTCTCTCCAGATGAATAAACTTGGGGAAAGGGTGTCTTTCACCAAATTAAAATACATTATTTGATTGTTTGTTTGGGTTTTTTCATTTGTGGTTTTGTACAATAGTTATTAAAATTTAATATTTAATGCTGTCTTAGCCTGGTCTTTTCCATGCAACAGCCTTCCTGTGAGCTGACTGAGGCATTTCCAGACTTGGCACCTGCTTGGAATATTCCCTCTCTTGTTGCAGTTTATCCTATGCAGTTTATCGTATGTTTCACTTTGCGTTTGCTCACCTTTATAGCTCTACTGTGTACATACAGTCAAAACTATTTGTTTGTTCAAAGAAAAGATTTCAAACAGTAAGTTACAGTAAGGTACTATCAATTTACAGTGGAGTGAATAAGGTTCCAGTAGAAAATAATTTTGACATATCGTGTATGTGGTTAGTCTGTAAGGGTGAATGTGTATGTCAAAGAGGTCAGTAGTTCTATCATGTTTTATTTAGAAATAAACAAACAGAAAACCACAAAACAAGGCTCCAGACCTTCACTGTACTTTTTCATTGTACTCCTGAGGTGACTGTACTATAACCATACCAGTTTGTGTTGTGCTTGGCTAAGCCATTGTCTTAAATCCAGTCTATATAACCTTTCAATATCCTCTGCTCTCCAGTGAAAACACCTTTTGTGCGGTGGTGGTTTTACTGAAGATGCAGTGGCCCATACATGGTCAACATACTTTTATAGCCATAAGATCAGTAGCAAAAGTGTTTGAATCACAAGAAATTGCACATTCTTGACCTAAGTGGAAGACCCCAGGAATTTCTACCTGCGGAGAGCCATCAGCACTCTCATTTTCTTGTCAGTAATTGCGTTTTACCAGAGTTTACATGGCTTCCCTGCAGACTGCAGGCTGCCAGCTCTTGAGGGAAGGCAGCGGCGCTGCGGTGCTGCCCCGGTGCCGAGCAGAGCCGTGCCTGTGCCAAAGGGCAGGTGCTGCAGTCGGTGCTGGTGGCTGCTTAGCAGTCATCCCAACAGAGCCGTGCCGCTCCTGCTGCTGCTTCCCCTGGCAGCCGTGTGCCAGCCCTGGCTGCTGCCTGAACACCGCGCAGCAGGAATACTGCGCCAGCACGTTGCGCTCCAGGACTCTGTAATAAGACAGTAACTGCAGTCGCTGAGCAGCTCTCTAGTGAAAGTTCAGTGTATTACTGTGCAGTATATTTACTGAAATGGAAATTTTTCGTTTCAGAGTGACTTAGGTATTCATCAGTCGGGATGAGTGTGTTTGCTGCATTCTTCTGAGTGTTGACAAATGCAGCAGGAGTGGGGTTTTGGGTTGGTGTTTTGATTGGGGGTTTTTGTGGGTTTTTTTGCTGGGTTTCTTTTTCTAGGAAATAAGACATTAAAGTATAAAAACTTAGGCCCATGAAATCTCAGTTGACCAGCAGCCATAAAGAATATATACCCTAACCACAAACAGTCTGAGTTTTGTAATAAGATTGTTGTACTGTATAGCCTCTACAGAGCACACATAGAAAAATTGCAACAGAGATATTAGTCTTAAAATGTAGAAAGAAAATATTTTTTTCCTTTGTTTCTTTGGGCAGAGGACCAGCGTACTCAGTTGCCATCATGCACTTTTGGCTATTGCTAACTCCAAGGCCAGAGTAGAACTATATGTTGATGCTCATAGAAGGGCCTCATGGTATGTCAATTAAAATACTTTGGTATTCCTGCTGTACAAAAATCCAGAGGCAATGGTTTTGGTTACTTATATTGTAGTAGTGTGTGGGAGTCCCACTCATGAGTGAGGATCCACTCTAGCTGAGTAATGAACATCTACAAGAAATATACTTACCTTACACCAGGGTGTTCCCATTCAAAGTACTCTAACACTTTTGGTAACAGGTACATTGAACATTAATGAAAATAAGAGATTTAAAAAGAAGTTTGTTTTCCACAAAACATGAAGTTAAAAGATACAGGACAGAATGTAAATTCTTTACTAGACTTCATATATTTGATAATGTAGCATGTAAAATTCTTTAGAATGAAATCTTCTGGCTCTTGCCTGCTTTGTGCTTCTCTTAATTTGGAGTTTTTTCTTAAGCACATTACTGTGTAATTGGAGTTGTTATATCATTTCTCTAACTGTTACTTATTCTGAAGGTGTCAGAAGAGAAATCTGTCTTAATCTCTGCTAAATGAACTTTTAAGTTTTGTCGTAGTTTCAAAGTTGCCTTTTACACATACATGTCTACGCACACAGCCACACACACACATATATATATATATATGTTTGGGATTGTGAAAGACCTTGCAAAAGCACTGGAGGGTTTGTTCTTTTACATAAGGTGCACTGAGAGGCTGAAATTCTAAAAACTGAGTGACAGATTGACTTTGTGATCTTTTCTGCTTTACACAGCCTCTTGGTGCTGGTATCTACTGATAATGTACACTTACCATTCAGATTTACTGATGCAATGTTCTATAGATTATAAACGTTTGCAGAAAATGACAAATAATGGAAGAACCTACCATAAGAATGAGATAAAGACTGAGATTAGGTTAAAAATACTAGGCCTCCAATCTTAGTGGAAGATATAAATCATTTCTGTGTAAACCCTTACATTTGTTTAAAAAGAAATAACATGGAACAATCCTCTGACAAAAGAGTGAACTTGCTATTATTTTTCTGGTTTATTTTTGAACGTAAAGCCAGGTGAACCCGTTTGTTGTATGTACTCCACTGTTGTAAGACAGTCTTAGAAAGTCATGGTCAGCTTAAGTTTGGGCATGACTGAATACTGTAGGTTTCATTTCAAA
Source organism: Oxylabes madagascariensis (assembly GCA_013400675.1). Classification (NCBI taxonomy): domain Eukaryota; kingdom Metazoa; phylum Chordata; class Aves; order Passeriformes; family Timaliidae; genus Oxylabes; species Oxylabes madagascariensis. The sequence continues at coordinate 57,075 of VYZR01008359.1, forward strand.
AATTTAAGTCCCATTTTCAAAAAATAACTATTTAATATTAGTCTTTGTTAGACGTTTTTGTTAGTGTAGTAATTCTGCTAACATATTTTTACTGTCAGCTAGGTCCAACCCATATAGGTGTTGTTGAAAAAGGTGCTAATTAATTTTTTAGGAACTTATATTTCATAGAAGTAGCTTTTGCTTTATTGCATTATAAAGAAGATCTTTGATGATTGCTTAAACATTGCTTGGCATTCATCATGCTGCAGAATTGATATGTAAATAAAAGCAAGCTTTGTCAATAAGCTTTTCCATATTAAAATGGTTTTATCTGTTTACTCTTGCAGTAAGACAAATAAATCTGTACAGAGAATTTAAGGTAACTGAGAAGAAAGAAAGGGGAGGGACATGCCTGTAGCCCTCAGAGCTGTTTGTGTTCCTGCTCTAGCCTTGTCCCTGAGAGGCTGCAGAGATAAAGGGTGCTGATAGCCTGTGGCATGCTCTGAGCTACTGCATCTGTCCCTTCCCAGCAAGGTGGGGTGAGGTAATGGGAAATGTGGACTTGGCAGGTGTCTGAGATGCCAGATTTTGTGTCAAGTATTTGGATTAGAAACCACCTGTGAATATTAGAAGTTTAGCTTCTCCAGCCTATTGTTTGGCTTTGCAGCTAGGAGTAACTTGGAAATCCAGATACGTGTCTTGGGTAGGTATAGCTGACAGATACTGGAATTAGTACAGCACTGAACTGAACACAAGGACATAAAGTCCCTCTTTCTGTCCCTCAGGCCTCAGACCTAGTGGCTTGCCTGGATAGACAGGGGAGTTCCCAAGTTTGTGTGCCTTTTGGGAGGCTGGCATGTGGCATGCCATGTGCTTGACCCAGGATAAGTATGATTTACTGCTTCTGCTTTTTTTCCTGGGACCACTTAAATTGTATGGACTTAAAGGATATAAAGTTTGTAAAGTCACTGAACTTAATATAGAGCACTCTGGTTAGTATCCAGTAGTCTGTGGTGGACAGGAGACAAGTCCTTTTTGGTTCTAATACTATGAAATAAGTGAGGACAGAAAGGGAGACCATAAAATACTAATATGAAGAAAAAGGATGAATGCTTTAAGGAATCAAACATTAATAGAGTCTTTGTTCAACATCAGCAGATTCAGTAACCTGCAGTACCTTGGCCTCAGAGGATATAAAGTTTGTATTTGAACTGGAGGTTTCATCTGCCATTAACAAGAACAAACAATGCAGAATGCAGACAAAAGTAGTGCACAAGTCATCTATAAATAAAAGAAAATCATGGTCCCAGAGGTAAGACTGATAAAAGCTTAGGAGCTACATACATTCTATGCAGCTTTCTATGAAGCAAAGCCCTTCTAAAGTGGTTAGCCATATATTGTTACATAGGTGCATGCAGTGATAGGAGAATAAAGCATTTACTGCTGACTGACCAGAATGCTACTCAATTCTGTCTGCTGTGGCCGCTCTTAGGACCATTCGAGTTGGCTACAGAGAAAAATAGCACTGGTGAAAAAGGGGAAAACAGTTGATTAAATTTTGTAGTATAGTTCTGCAATTCTTGGTGTATCTCGGTTGTCTGCATTATGGAAATGTGTTACTGATCATGTTGTAGCAAAAAAGATCAAAAGCAGCATCTAGTATTCAGGAGAGACATGACTGCACAGTAAACCATTTCTCAAAAGCCCAGAACTGTAATTTTTATGATTAATTTTCTGAGCACCTAGGGTATAGCATGTTTCAAGAAAATCTGGGTCTATTACTGGTACCAGTATATGCTCTTTTATACACTTGTAGATAGAAGTACAGTTGGTGCCTTCCCTTGTAACGTCCTATCCGTAAGGGCTGGGCTCTGGCACGTGGATCAGCAGCCCTGCTCTAAAGGACCTGGAGGTGGTGATGGGCACCAGTGCCATCACCATCAATAAGACAAGCTGCCTACTGAGCTACGTGAGGAGGAGTCTGATCGGCAGACTGAGCAATACTGTTGTCATTTCTCTTGGATGCTGCTGAAGCCCTACTTGAAACACCGTGTCTGGCATTTGGCCTTCCCCTTCAATAAGGATTTTGAGAGAGGTTGCCAAGATGGTCAGGGTCAAGGGCGCACATCCTGTGAGAGAGGTGATTGGCAGATTTGTGCTTGCTTGCCCTTAAAAGGCAGAAATATAATACCAGGCTGCAGCTGTTTGGCATGCCGTTGCAGAGGTGATTAAGGTAAACTCTTCTTGTGGTAGCAAGAGGCATTGGCTGTAGGTTGTGGCTTGGGAGGTTCGGGCTGTGCATGAGGAGAAATGTTTGCAAAGAAGGGGGAGTTAGCACGGAGAGGGTGTGGGG